>JABXWE010021191.1:0-46290 GCA_014611495.1 Limonius californicus | reverse complement strand
CCATATTATCATGAAAATAATATCGATATTATCTTGATAGTAGTATCGATATTATCTTAAAAATAACGTCGATATCATCTGGAAAAAATTATAGATATTATCTAGACAGTAATATCAATTTTATCCGGACGGTAATACTGATACTATCTTCATAGTAATATCCATATTATCTAGAAAATAATGTCGATACTATCTCGAAATAATATCTATATTGGCCTGCTAATAATATCGACATTGTTTTGAAAATAATATCGACATTATCTCGAAAATAATATATATTATCTTGACAATAATATCGATTTTATACTGATAGTATTATCGATACTGTTTTCATGGTAATATCGATAATATCTAGAAAACGGTGTTGACACCTCGAAAATAATATCCGTATTGGTTTGAAAATAATATCGATCATTATCTCTAACTTTAACTACCGTATTTATTATCAGTTGAACTATATTTTTTCACTTACGAAAGGTAGACAACTTTTGAATAGTCACTATCTGACTAAGAGGCCGGAAATACAATGGAGTAACCAATACAAAACTAAAAATTTGTTTGTAAAATTCGAGCTCGTCTCTCGTGAGTTGGACCATACATATATAGATGTATCGACAACATCAAGGTGTCAATAATATTGTTATATTGATAATATTTTTATAATTTCTAATTTCTACTACATTTGCTAGGTTTTGTACCCTCTCATATTCCTAAAACATGTTTACGGAAGCTCCAATTATGCAGCATAACATTTGCAAAATCCTGTAAGTGATATCATTTATAACATGTGGTTAATATGTAATCTGTGAAACAGTGGTGTCTCTTATAAAGAGATTAAAGCAAATATTTGCTAAAATGTTTAAAAATGAATATAATAATAGTAGACTAGACCGAAAAAGTAATAAACATACAGCGACAAAGACCAATATGTACATCAGCTTTAAAAATAATGTAAATTAGGTCGTCTTTAAACAAATTGTAGATATGTAAACATGTGTGTTCTCTGCAAATATTTATAATGGAATTTTCTTAAAGAGCTGTCCTTGGTTTGTCGCACATTATCGGGGAAGCTAAAAATAAACGTAAAAAGATAATGCTTTGTGTACTGCGTATTAATGCAGACATAAAACAACACACATTTTATTTCCTAAGCTGTAATGTTAAATAATACTATGGTTAAGTTGAGATCTTATTTAAACAAAAGCGTAGTTCCTTAAGAGAATGCTAAACAAAATCCAATGCAGCCAAATTTACCCAAAATAAAGGTAATTGATCATATCGTTCTATTATGGAAGTGGTAGCTTGGTTAAGTGACGTAACTTCGCCGCTCCTCATGATAAACAATTAAATTAGTTACAAAGACTTGGAAATGTTCTAATTTTCAAATAAATTAGATAAATGTGACGCTGGGGTTGTATGCTTTATGATCTTGAAGGATAATGGCTTGTAGCAAGGTGAAAACTTTCACTAAATTAAGTATATCATAAAGGTAGGTTGATTTGATCATACGTTGTTATGAATTTTCTGATAATTTTTCACTTTATTATAATCTTGGCTGTTTTCTGCTAATTTAAAATCATTTTGTAGAAAACATCATATTAATGTAACTACGATAATAATCTGCCTACCAAACATGAAAATACTTACTGCAAACTGGTGACCCATAAGCTAACTAGTAGAGCAAGAAAAGCTGTGCAAGCCCAAGATATTAGTCTGAGAGCCTTTATAGTAATCGAGGGAGCCTTTAACAACACCTTCCTAAGTCAATCTACAGGACAGCAGAGAATAAAGTGATACTCTCACTCTCTCTCTTTGTCTCTCTCCATGGCACTGCAGTTCGATCTGGACCTGGGCCTCCCGTATTTTTCGCGTTCACTCTTCCCTGTTCTGAGCACTAATCTTCCAGTTTTTGGTGTTAAATAATTGCTATGCTTCCTCTTCTATGTTATCGCACCATCTTCGTCTTGGACGGCCTCTTGTTCTTTAATCTTCCATTTGTACTTTATGTATTTTTTTTGGTATGCTGCGATCGTCCATTCGTTCTACATGTCCAGCCCATTTCAGTCTTAGCAATTTTGCAAATTCTACTGTATTTTCCTCCTTATACACTGGTCTAAATTCAAAATTGTACCTTATTCTCCACAGGCCGTCTTCCTGTTTTGGGCCGAAAAAGCGTAGTAAAGTTTCTTCTTCCTCTTTGGTTATTGTCCATGCCTGACATCCGTATGTTACCGCCGGTTTTATTATAGTTTTGTATATCTTTAATTTGGTTATCCTTGTTACATATGATGCTTCAAATATTAGCATTAATGAATAATATGTTCTGTTCCCGGCTGTAATACGTAGTTGAAGTTCTTGCATAATCTTGTTTTCACTATTTATTTGAGTTCCCAGGTAATTCAATGGTTGTACTATTTGAAAATTTTTGACATCTATTGTAAAATTTTGATCTATTCTTCTTGTACGTTTTACTGTTTACATCTTTGTCTTCTGTTCGTTGATCTGTAGTTTCATCTTTTGAGCTTGGGTTTCTATTTTCCTGTAGATGTCTTTAATTTCTCTTTTCGTTATTCCTATCAGGTTGATATTATCTGCATATCCGATCATTTGGTGTGACTTGTTTATATTGGTGCCACCGATAATATCTGTTGCTTATATAATTACTTTTTCCAGTACTTTAAACAGTACTGAGGCAAGCCCATCCCCTTGTCTTACCCCTTTGGATGTTGTGAACGTCGGAGATGTTCTATTCTGTATCCTCACCGCAGCTCTGGAGTTTCCCATGGTCATTGTTGTTAAGCTAATTAATTTACAAGGAATGTCTAGTTCTTCTAAAATGTTATTCAAGCTGTTTCGTTCTATGCGGTCATATGCCTCTTTGAAGTCAATGAATAGTTGATATATTGGTATGTTGTATTCCTCTGCTTTTTCCAGTATTTGCCGTGTTGTGGAAATTTGGTTCACGGTGGATCTGCCCTGTCTGAAACCGGCCTGGTACTCTCCGATTATGTCGTTTTCGTATGCCATTATTTGTAGGTAGTTACTGCAGTTGAGCTTGTCCCCCTTTTCATACATTGGGCAAATTATTGCTGTGTCCCATAAATCTGGCATTTCTTCTTTATTCTATATAGGACGATTAACTCATGCATTTCCTTAGCTAGTGCTCCTCCACCGTGTTTTATTAGCTCGATTGGTATGCTATCAATGCTTTGTCATTTTTTATCTTTTGTATGGCAGCTGTTACTTCTTCCAGTGTGGGCTTTTCAATCTCCGGTTGTATTGTATATCTTCTTACACTTGGTGGTCTTTTCTTTAGCTCCCTTTGCGTTAACAGTTCTGCGAAATGTTGTCTCAATTAGTCCATTACTTCTGATCCTTGTGTTATATATGTTCCTTCTTTGTGATAAGGTAATAATCTCAGCTCTATATCAACGAATTTAAAAAATACTCACAAACAGATTGATCACTCCTCTCTCAAAAAAGATACCTTAAGGGTGCCTGTTACCAGTGCTTGCTCACAGGGTGTGCTTCATAGACGATGGACTCCTCGAAATGCTAAAATAGAAAGGAATATTTCCCTAAAGGAATGTGGACGATAGAACCATTGCTGTTTATGGAAAGTTCGAGAGGGTTGTATTCAACCTAACGCAATTTACTTTAGACACTGTAGAAAGATGCAAAGAAGGGACTCTCGATGAACTCAAGAGAAAGGTTTCTCGCAGAGGATAAAACAAACACAGAGAGCTACTTTCTTTCGATGAAAATCTACAAATGTCGAAGAAGATCAAATACTTGGGACTCATCATAGACCATAAGGTAACCTTCAAATAGCATCTTAAACGTACAACAAACAAAACAGACGCATGTTTGGGACAACATGGTGGTTTCGACCATGAATTCTACACTGGCAGTACATAAGAGTAATTGTGCCAACGAGCAATACATAATTGGTACAATGCTCAAACCAAAGAAAACAGAAACAAGGTAGACCAACTGCAAAGACTGGCCTACGTTGGCATAACAGGGGCGATGTCAATTACACCAATAACTGCTCCTAGGCGTTCCTTCCGTCACAACAGGAAAGGGAATGATCTGGACATTTACAAAGCAGGACCGAACAATATTATTAACATAAATCTAGGCCACTACGCTTCAGTATTCCAAACTGAAATTGCAGCCTTTTTAACATATCAGAATGTAGGGATCCTACGAAACTAGAAGAATCTATATCATGACTGCACTTAAAGCACTGAAAAGCTTCCAGTTACATTCTAAATTGGTTTATGATTGCCATGGGATCCTGACAAAACTGGGACAACGCAACTGGCTGTGGGTGATGAATGTGGGTACGGGGCATCAAGGCAAACTGTTAAAATGGGAGATACAGAACAGCTAATCGTTCTAGAGCGAACCTTTGAAGTTGTGGATTGCGCATGCAAAGTCTCTAAAAGGGGAACTATCCACAAAACGGCAGATAAACAAACTGCTCTCACTTGGAAAGTAGAAAATCATGTACACAACAAAAACCTACACACCACAGGGTTTGCAGAAAATCCTATGGGTAGGTTCTGTGAAGAAGATAAAGAATCTCTACTTCACCATTTATATTACTCTCTTTATCCAGTTGACTGTTTACCTCCTTACAGCTCCCAATGTCCTTCTCCATTTATCACGATTCCACCATTCCTCAGGGTATACTCCTCTAGCCTACATATATTCCTGCCGAGTATTATCAAATCGCCGACAAAGACATTTTGGGGAATTATACCCAGCACCCGAAATGCGAATTGGTGAAATTCTCAACGTCGTTAAAGGTACAGAATCGCCACTTTGAGGCCAAAAAACTGGTGTCACTATAATTCTTAAATGCCGCAGTACAAGGGACAAACTACCTACCCCGATTTAAAAAAAAATCCTTAACGAAAAAATTTAAACATTTAATTCTGTTATCTTGTAGTGTAACAAGTGCATTTGTATCCAGCAAACTATGTCACAAATGAATCATCTTGTTTACTGAGAAGGGAATTAACGGTGAAGATGGCAAACAATTTATTTAGTTCAACATTAGATCATAATAAAAATACTGGGTTGAAAAACTATTAGGAGAAATGTTGTCTTTTACAAGTTGTAAGTTTGTCTAAATTACTTAATGAATAAATATTGTTTTACAATAGGTTTGTTCACTGGTATGAAGGATCCGGTATATAAATTATATCCCATCTACAAAATATACTTTTAAGGCTGCATTCAAAGACATCTTTCACTGAAAATTCCATTAGATAATATGGTACCCTTTAGGTAAACTGTAAGTACGTTACCACTGGTTAAAGTATCGTAAGCAATGAAAAGAGTACCTTCATCAACAACATCCAAAAAAGGTAGTTTCTGGAAATTTATATACTAGCGTTGTCATATTATGTATTTGCCTTGATTGTCCACAAATTAAACAATTTTTATCAAATTAAGGCTAAGTTCTTCTATTTCTAATTATATTGACTAAAATAAAAAATATTGCAAGCAATAGTACGCTCTTTGACTACTTGTTTTTTTTTTCATTCTGGCAACAATGCCTATGTCCGCAAGTACGCGATGCAATTTAGAATAGCAATGTTTTCAGCAACATATAGAATACAGAAAAAATTACTAAAACCCTGCAAACCAAAAAACATTCAAATCAAAACCTTTGAAATTTATAAACAATCACAACAATTGATGAATGAGCAAATCGAACTCTTCCATTCGCCATTATTAAAAGTTGTGGAATAGAAAGCTAAGGCCAGTATCAAATATGTTGTTTCTGTAGCTACACTATTGTTCACTTCGTACTTCTTTTGATTCTAACAAACATAGACTTTGAAACGCGTATAGAGTAGTTCAAAATATGTTGCAATTAATAATGTTATATTTACTTATTAATTTAGCAACAGGTGAAGTAACCTTCATTCTTGCTTGCAAAACTACATATGAGGTTAGATATCTAATTCGATTGCTCTTTTATTGCCTTAACATTGGTGACGCAGTTCCGTATGCATCGTTAGCGAGTTAACTTAATGAATTTAGAATTATCACAGTTTATTCAGTTTTCTTGCCTTCTTCTCTTGTTCGAGTGCTTTATCTCTTTCCTGTGCCTGTGTTGCGCGTTTAGAGTGTCACAGACATAGAGGACCTACAGCTTAACGTGGACTCTGAACGATGGGAAGTGTAAACACTTCTACTCCAGAGAAGATTTACTAGGCAGAATACCTCGCTGGTTTGCCATTGCCTTGCCAGGGAGAACGGCCGTTAAAAATTCGATGTTACGGTACTTGGAAGTGAACCCAGATCTTTAGCGTAGAAGTCTAACGCGCTATCCTCTAGCCCACGGCCGCCTTTCTTGCCTTACTTTGTTGAAATTTATATTAAATAATAAGTTTTAACAATTTTATTAATATTTTCAATAGGTTTTACTAGTTTTCTGCTGCCTTATACGTCCTTCGGCATTACAACACTTATATTACTTTTAAAAATTACATGTTGTAACATCAAAATATGTATTCCGTAACAGAAAGCTAATAAAACTTGTTGAAATTGTTAATAATGTTGGTTTGACAAATTTATTATCAAAATGCCCTCATTTTTGTAAAAAATATAGTACAACTCATATAAGACGAGCTCGAGCACAACGAGTTCCCGCATGTAACGAAGATATACGACGTAAATGACTGGATTACTCTATTTTTTTTAACTATTGTTAAACTTTTTAGTGTATCCTAAATCTATCTGGCGATTCAAGATTCAATGTAACCTTCTACATTGGCAAAAAATATTGCTCTCCCTGTAAATCCCAAGCTTATAGCCGTTTACTTGCATGCTGCACCTGCAGCTAATGTAAAAAACAGTACATATAATATACGACAAAGTAGATTATTTCCGGAGCCTTGCTATTTTAAGCAAATTAGATAAACCTTAAGACTAGGATTGTATACATTATATTCTTCAAACAAGGCAGTTTGTAATAATGTGAAAAAGTTCATTGAATCAAGTCTACATATATCATATAAGTAAGTTGATTTTACCCTATTTTTGCCCCATCTTTGGTAATTTTTATAATTGGTTTTTATGATTTTTTCGGAAACTTTATTTCAAACATAGTTAAAAAACCCGTAAATGGTAGAGTCGCATATTAACTTAGCTACGGCGACAATAGAAAACATTAATTTTTATTTTAAGTAACTTTGGTAGCCCCTTAAAGGTGTATTTTGTTGAACAGTGTTCGAGTTCCCGTACATAGTTTTGTAATTTTCTGAATATTACTATTGACGGATATAACAATGAAATATTATGAAGTCCCAAAAATCTCCGAGCTTCGTTGCTAAAAAGATATAAATACTTGACAGAAAATGAAAAATTAAAAAAAAATTAAAATTAGAAAATAATAAACCAGATCATTATTATTTTATTTCTGCAGCAAAACCATCAATGGTAGATAATCGTTGCTGTGGATTCCATTAGCATTAATATTTTTACATCTACTAAAAATAAACCACGCCGGTTAACGCGATAGACTTCTACGCTGAAGGTCCTGGATTCAATTCCCAGTACCGGAAAATCGGATTTTTAATGGCCGTTCTTCCTCACAAGGCAATGGCAAACCAGCGAGGTATTCTGCCTAGTAAACCTTCTCTGGAGTATAAATGTTTACACTTCCCGTGGTTCGGAGCCCGCGTTAAGCTGTAGGTCCTCCATGTGTGTGGCTGTCTAAAAGCGCAACACAGGCATATGACAGAAGATCGCTTCGTCTCGTAAGAGATAAAGCACTCGAAGAAGAAAAATAAAATATTATACCTAATGCTATTACAATAACATTTTTATCACAGTTATGTCATCATAGCCTGTCAATTTATCCTTGCCTTGCTCTTCCAATTACATATAGAGGAAACGGCTTTAATGAAGCTTCCTTAGACAATAGAAAAGAGGATTGCATGCATTATAGGCAAACCAAATTAGATACGGTTTTACAAAGCAACAAAACACTTAAACCAAAAGGAATTATGAAGATGGATTTAACGCTTTTAAGGAGATAAGCCTTATATCTTTGCGTAAACATCTACACCTACGCACAAATGGCTCGGTGTTTTTTATAGTGCGGATCTCGACTGTACATAATCTGAAATCTTAATAGCCCTAACGATATGAACTAAAAAACATGTAGGAATTCATTTTATCTACATCTGTGGTGCGTGAATAATAAAAGAACGCCCTCGCGTATTTGTACAAATGAATACATTTTCTGCTAGTGTGACCACATGTAACAGAAGTATTGTTACGCAAAATACTAACAGAATTAAAATTAGAATTTTAAATGAGGCATAATTTCACCCTTCTGTGCTTGAAATGATATAGGGAGTACTGTGTGAAAGTGGCAACGCTTTCACATGGAATCCTGTTACAATAAAAGAATCAACGACTGTGCTTTTAACGTTTTTATTTTCTCTTTAACGGATTGTAAAATTTGATTTCCATATACAATGCAAGATATAAATGTAAGAATCGGATGATTTTCGCTATTAACAGTATCGGCTTTAAACTTGCAGAAAATAATGGCCAACATTTTTGAATTGTATGTAAATTGTGTGTTACGAAAGATGTCAATTACATATTATTTCTTGTTTTTACATTATAAGTCTAATTAATAGACTTATTGATGACCTTGTCCTAATGTAAAAATAACAACTATATAATAGACTTTCTATAAATATCGTCAGTTTCGGTAAAAATAATAAATAAACTCAATCGTTTTCTAATAATTACATTTTTTGAAAAGTACAGTGACGGGATGTCCCTTAAATCCAATAAACTTAAGATATTAACAATAAATATCACCTCTGCGCAAATTCAAATTGCAGAGTTTGGATCCTAAGATTTTGTTAAAAATACGAGGTTTAGATATGGCAACAAGGCAAATCTAAGCAAAGATTATAGTAATTTCTATTTAATTTGACACTGTGACTTCGAATTTTACAGTTGTCAAACACATTTTTCTGTTCTTTCTTATAAATTCCGTTTCACTTGCATTAGTAGAATACACATTTGCTTAGTACACTGACATAATTTGGATTCTTGGAGACGTTAGTGGTAATTGTAATGCAGCGGCAAGGCTATAAGATGAACACTATCCAAATAGACGACATCCAAACCATACAGATATTAAACGAACTGACCAACGACTAAGAGAAAGAGAGAGAGAGAGAGAAAGCGTTGGTCTAAAAAGAGGTGGGGGTGATCATCCATTTATGGTAAGACAGCCCAATATTCAAGAAAATTTCATTGAATTAGAGCCTGCGAGAAGCGATACGTGGTATTTCTCGGATTCTAGACTAATCCTGAAAATTTCGTACATATTCTAAATGAAGATTTTCAAATACCATTGAAAAATGTTTCACTGCTAATTATACTAAATATGTGGTACTTTAGCGTTTGTTGCGCTAAATAAAATAAACCTTACATGTATTGAAAGATTTAATGATAAACGAATATAACAACGGTAACACAAAATAAAAATAGCGAAATATGCACAACTTGAATTGGAACTAGAATACCATCGACCTCTCTGTAGTAGTGCGGGTAGAAGTGTGGTGGTCTTGGTAGTGATGGGATGCATTTCTAAACCCTTATTGCATTCCCAGCGGACGTAACATCATCTTGGAGAAAGCTGATTACATTGTTCGTACCACTGGGAAATCCTGGTTGCTATAGTAACACATTACGTGAGTCCTAGAAATTTATGGATACTGTGGAATTTTTGGAACCTACCGCTACATCACCAACAAGATAGCGCTCCAGCCTATTATGGAAACATAGTCTGAGATTGGTTGCAAAATCATTTTCCAAACCGATAAATTGGTCGTGGGGGTGCTATAGTTTGGCCGCCAGGGTCACCTGATCTAATGCCCTTAGATTTTTATTTAAGGGGTACATGTAGGCGCATTACGAATTTTCTTAAGTTTTCAATTGTTTTACTTCTGTTGTTTCGCCTCCTACATTTTCTTAGCGTTTTGCTTAATATTAGATACAGATAATTTGGCAGCCTGTCATTTGATTAATTCTATTCTATAAAATTTTCCGAAAATTTAGAACTATACTCTACTCGAAGAGACCTTTCAAATGAGGTGTCACTCGATCCTCATTGCCATTTAAAAAATATTATATATAAAATAAGTTATAAAATTTAAATGTGGGCTAAAAAGTAGTATTTAGCCTCCCATTAAAGCACACAAAATTACGTGAAGAAATATAATGTCGTTCAAAAGTTAGTATGGGGAGAGAACATTTTACGACCGCACTGTATACATAATGTATACAAAATTATAGAACCGTAATATAATTAAATTAATATTAATATTGATACGCATTGGAAAATTCCGTAATTTTGTTTCTTTTTGGTATACAAATATAGTTCGTCCGCAGAATATTTTATACAATGCTTATATAATATTTAATGTACAGGGTGTAATTAAAATGCTTGTTCAAGGGCGAGTTCTTTACGCCAAAACAGGAAAAAAGTTCATACGAATAACGGCCCGAAACGGAGTTACAACCTTCTAAAGTGAGCCTTGTACGATCACTTTGCTATATACAGGGTGTCCCACGACATGAGGTCACTACTTCACCTACGTATAGGAGAGGTTAAAAGAAGTCGAAACTAAAGATTGGTCATTTTCTCTAAATCGACTATTAAAGAAGTTATGGCCTATTTTAGTTAAATACTGAAGCAGGCGAAACTATAAATGATATTAATTGGTATTTGATTCAAACTGTCTACGTTAGTATGGAAGTGATATTATTTACTTGTATGTCAAACTGTAAAGCACCATAATTGATTTCTCGGTTTGCGCGTATTAACAGTATTGATAATGTTTACTTTTAGAACGCGAGAGTACACCTATATCTATTACATATACGGTTTTTGTGATAGACACTCAGTAGCAGCTGCTCGAGAATATGGGTTGAGATTTCCAAATCGGCCACTACCAGATATGACGAATTTTCCAACGAGTGCACAACCACCTACGTGAACACGGAACAATACAGCAAGTATTAGACAATGAGGACAATATACAAGTACTGCGAGAAATTGATAATAATCCCAGCACTTCTGTTCGTGGTGTATCAGCACAAGTTAATGAGTTTGGAGAACATTAAAACGTCGCGGTTTATATCCATTTCATTCCAGCCTGTTCAGGCCTCTTACCTACAGATTACGATAGTCGTATGGAATTTTAAGCTGGATCATTCAAAATTGAAATCTACGTAATGGAATTTTATTCACGGATGAGGCAACATTTACAAGGAATGGATTAAAGAACATAAAGAACAGCCACTGTTGGGATTTGGAGAATCCACACGAAATCACAGTGTCAAATTATCAGCATAGGTTTTCATATCTGGTGTGGAATTATTGATAACATACTCATTGGTCCATTCGTTCTTGAGAACTATAGAAGATATTTAAATTTTCTAGAATATCATTTGGGAGGATTGTTAGATGATGTTGCTATGGCGATCAGATAGGGTATGTGATACTAGCACGATGGTGCTACTGCACACTTTGTGTTACGTATAAGACAGTTTTTGAATAAACTGTTTGAAGGACGTGTAATTGGTAGAAGAGAACAGTACCCCTGGCCCGCAAGATCTTCGAACTTAACTTGTTTAGATTATTATTTGTGGAGCCATATGAAAGATATGGTATACCAAACACCATCAGAGGCTGTTGAAGATCTTAGGAGACGCATTTTTGAGGCAGCAGAACTAATTAGAATAACAATGATATGTTACGTAGGGCAACCAGATCTCTTTTACGAAGAGCCAGAATGTATCTCGAGAGCAGCGGTGGACATTTTGAACAACCTTTATAGTGAATTTAAACTAAAATAGAAATAAATATTGGCTTTTCTGAAATTGTAATTATTTAATAAATAATAATTTAACACTCTGCATTTTGAAAACGGTTTACTTTAGGGCATAAGTTTATTAGAATTTTGAACTATATTTGGTCTAAAGATTAAGTACACGAAGAAGTGACCTCACGTTGTAAGACACCCTGTATAATTATGGTAATAGTTGGACCAATGTTTTGAAATTTTATATACATACGTTACTAATCACGGCTGAAAATTTGAGACCCTAGTTTTGTTCGAATAAGTACACCAGAGGTGTCTCAAGATGGAGGATACCGTTTTCTACAATATACATATTCTACACTATTCAGTTTTTCTCATTTTTGACTAAATAATGTTATTCGGCATGCGAAAATACCCAAATAGGTACTCTTTTTAAAAGTCGATAAACCCTACCGTCGAGGTAATTATATTTTCATGAAAAATCGAGTTGCCATGAAAATGTGGATTAAATTTGCAGCATAGATTATACATTAAAAAATTGTGACCAATTGCTTGTTTTCCGAACACCATTATTGTCGGCAATTCAGGGCTACAATAAAAAAATTAATTTTTTTGAAACAAAATAATGTGAAACAAAGCCGTTATAACCGGAAATTCGTAATGCTCTGATCAGTTGGAAGCGGAAAAGTTACAGTTTGTTTAAATAAAAAATTGTAACTGAGGAAAACGTTTTAGTTTGTTATAAAAGTAGTTCCATACATGCACTTTCGTTACATGCGAGTTCGTAATAAACGCGTTAAACTTAAATTTTCATTGGGCCTTATGAATATGAAATTCTCATTAAGTTAAATAAATTGGGAAGGAAACATTCAACAGTATTTATTTTGCCTCCCTCGAATACTGTGTGTAGAAACACGGATGAAAACAAGGAAGGAGAGATGCGATCAATTTCTACAGCTGAAGCTGAAACAGGCCGAGCTTGCGCAAAACCTTTGTCCTTGCCCTTGACTCCTAACGATCCCCGGCTCTGCGTGTCCCAAATAGGTTTGGGGTTGCATCATAGGACAAAGAAAAGTGAAAGCGAAATCCACCAAAGGTTAATTTTAGTGGTCACGAATTGGTTTCCTATAAATATCCGTAAGTTATTGAAAGGGATTTCGTTTAAAGTGAAATCGAAACATTGTTAGCTCAAGAAAAAGCTCTTGTGAAAATGAAAAAGAGAGGCTTCGAAAGCAATTCTAAAATAACATTGGTGAAAAACGCTCTTGTAACGTCGTTTCTAAATTCGCTTGAATTTGTGGGAAATAAAACAGCAAAGAATAATGTAATGCGAGTGATTTTATTTGACCTTGATTTTCTTGATTTTTACAAAACTGTAATTATTTACAGGGTAAATCACGTAGGAGCAATAATGTAACCTTCATCTGTTATGTCTTTATGACAAATCGTGTTTATCGCTCAGTCAGGCACTGCAAGGTGCAGAAATATAAATGTATTTATACCTTTCTTTGTTTCATAAGCAGAACTCTTAGCTAAGTTATATATTATGAGCTTTGAAATATGTCGTCTTTAGAAACTGGATTGTAAATTAAAACGTTCAAGAGGATTTACTTCTTTAAAATATACTCAGTGACATGGAAATCGCAACACCAAGAAGGGGTACGAATTTTTTGACCAAAGTTGGCAGAAACATACTACTACTAGGTAGCAATTGATTAAAGTTTTGAAGAAAAATAACAAAATATAAACATAATTTTTATTAATACTGGGTTGTTCCCCCCCTATTGGTTACACACTCCCCCACTCTTCGTGGCATCGATTCTAGCAGATAGTCGATTTCCTCTGGAGATATTGTGTCCCAAGCAATCTGTAATTCGTGCTGTAGAGCTTGCCGCGTCTGCGGAGGATGCAACAAGTTCCTCAGTCTTTTCCCCATAATGTCCCAATCGAGAGATCGGGGTGGCCATGGCAAGAGATTGACATTATCCTCTGTAAATCGGTCCATTGAAATATGGGGACGGGCATTATCCTGCTGGAAAAGTGGGTCTTCCAACTGCTGAAGAAATGGAAGAATATGGGGTTCTACCACCTCACCCGCAAATCGCTGGGCGTTCATATTGCCTCGGAAGAATAACAAACGGGGCCTACTCCCATAAGTTATAGCACCTCATACCATAATCCCCACAGTTTGGTGCACATGCCTCGCAACAGAAAATTCAACATTGCGACGTGTTCGCCTAACCCTTATACGGTCATCATGCATCCCCAAACAGAATCGGGATTCATCACTGAATACCACCCTATGCCATTCTAGGTTCCAGTGCGGTCGCAAGCTACATCACTCCAAACCGCTTGCTGTCGGTGTTGAGCCGTTAATGCTAACACAAGATGTGGCCGATAGGATTGCAAGCCGAAAGCTCTGATTCTGCGGTAAACCGTTCGAAGGGTTACAGGACTACCTTCGTTAGCTAACCATTGATCGGCAATTGATCTGGTACTGGAAAATCGGTTTCTTGTTACCATAAGTCGAAGACGGCGGTCTTGCACCTCATTTGTTCTTCTTCGCCCCCCGGTTCCTCTTCTGCGACGTTCCTGACCCTCCCTAGTCCATACCTGATAGTAGCGCATGATGGTGGATTGGTTCCGGTTAAGGCGATTTGCAATTTCTCTGAACGAAAAACCACCTTCGCGCGAACCTATAATACGACCTCTGTCGAATCCGCTTAATTGGGGGCAATTTCCACTCTGGGCATGATCACACCCTCAAAACAAACGATCAAAAGCGAAAACAATAAAGAACTGGACAAAATCTCGCAAAATATACACCTGACAAAATTGTTAGCAAAAACCGAAAGAACTGTCAGATAAGCCATTATCACTTGGTCCATATGAATGAAATTTTAATCAATTGCTACTTTTTAGTAGTAGTACGTTTCTGCCAAGTTTGGTCAAAAAAATTCTACGCATTCTTGGTGTTGCGATTTCCATGTCACTGAGTTTAATAACACCGTTTAACCCATAATTCAAACAGAGTCGTTCATGGGCCTAACCAGGCCCAAGACAATTTCATAACATAGGGCCCAGAAGAAGTCTAAATTAAGGTCTTGTTTTTAAAGGCCAGGCCTGGTCGGTACCTGACGTTTTACATATGATCATAGTACAAACCCAAATTCCCAATGTACATTATACGGCCCAACGCGGCCCGAATCATCATCAAACCTTGTCAAATCAAGATGGTATCTACCTACTAGAAACTGGACTGTAAATTAAAAGAATATTTTACAGCTATACAATAGCTGTTAGCTACATGTTTTAAAGGATTTACTTTTACAGTAATAACACAGCTTAGGGCCCATAATTCATACAGAGTCACGGGCGTGACCAGACCCAAGACTATTTTATAACGTAGGGCCCAGGAGAAGTCTAAATTTAGGTCTTGTGTTTAAAGGCCCGGCCTGGTCGATACCCGACGTTTTACATTTCACCGTAGTACAAACCCAAATTCCCAATATACCTCCTACGGCCCGACGCGGCCCGAATCATTGTCAAACTTTGTCAAACCAAGATGGTATCTACCTACTAGAAGCTGGATTGTAAATTAAAAGAATATTTTAGAGCTAAACAATAGCTATTAGCTACACGTTTTAAAGGATTTACTTTTGCAGTAATAACACAGCTTAGGGCCCATAATGAAACAGAGTCCTTCACGGCCCTGACGAGGCCCAAGACAATTTTTTAACATAGGGCCCACAAGAAGCCTAAATTTAGGCCTTGTTTTAAATGCAAGCCTAAATTCCCAATGTAGCTCCTACGGCCCGACCTGGCCCGAATCATCATCAAAACTTGTCTGCTATCAAAGATGGTATCTACCTACTAGAAACTGGATTGTAAATTGATAGAACATTTTAGAGCTAAACAATGGCTGTCAGCTACACGTTTTAAAGTTTTACTTTTACCCTAATAACACAGTTTAGGGCTCATTATTCATACAGAGTCCTTCACGGGCCTGACCAGGCCCAAGACAACTTTATAACATAGGGCCCAGGAGAAGTCTAAATTAAAGTCTTGTTTTTAAAGGCCCTGCCTGGCCGATACCCGACGTTTTACATTTGTTCATATTCCCACTGTAACTCCTACGGCCCGACCCGGCCCGAATCATCATCAAAACTTGTTTGCCATCAAGATGGTATCTAGTAGTTGAAACTGGATTATAAATTAAAAGAATATTTTAGAGCTAAAAGATAGCTGTCTAAAGGATTTACATTTAAAGTAATAACACAGTTTATGGCCCATAATTCATACACGGGCCTGGCCAGGCCCAAGACAACTTTATAATATAGGACCCAGAAGAAGTCTAAATTAAGGACCCGATCTGGTCAATACCCGACGTTTTACATTTGATCATAGTACAAACCCAAATTCCCAATATAACTCTTATGGCCCGACCCGGCCCGAATCATTATTAAAACTTGCCTGCTATCAAGATGAAATTTAAATAGCTGTAAGTTTGGTTAAGGATTTATTCACAATTGTTTGGGTTTTTATGTAGAAGCCTTATTTGGTGCGCACTATATAAAGTTAGTAAAATCGCCGGCTGAACCCGGCCCATTTTGCAACTATAGACGCGGCCCATAAAAATCTCAAAACACTATCGGGGCAACCAGAGGATCGTCAGTGACTATACGGCACATGCAGTCTCCAGCGGAATTTTTAATTATAACTGATAATACCCAATCCCAAGAGCAAAAAATTGCTAAAACAGCAATATCGAATTTATATCTGCTGCTTTAAATTTAGTTAAAAACGTTTCTTAATAATTTGTTTGGGTTTTGGATATACCTAAAAAAGAGAACACATTTCACCAAATTAAATATTTTTTATGTAAAAGCGATATTAATAGCAGCCCCTGCTCAACTTGGTCTGTTTGTTCTATGTGTTTGTAACTACAGATCCGGCCCATGAACATCTGAAAACTATACCAGAGCCGAGCTGAGGCCTATCTGGACCGACATGACCCATGCAGGTTTCCATGAAAATGTATACTTATAATGCCCAACCCGGCCCATAACCTACAAAAATAACTTGCCGTCAAGGTTTTATGTGTTATCCAAAAAAATAAATAAATACAAACTATTAAGTAAAACTTCTATATCAAATTTAAGTGGCTGTAGCTGTAAGTTTTGTGAATACATTACAATACCAAAAAGTTGATCAAATTAATTTCATATAAAACTTTTTAGTTTCAACAACTCGGAGTTAATAGCAGGTCGAACTCGGGGTCAGGGCCATTTGTAGTTTTAGGCCGGGCCCGTAAAATCGGAACAAAAAGTGTTTGTAGATCTCAAGTTCACTTTAGAATTATATCTTTTTTTTTCGTATCGATACTACCGTTCCTCTCCAGAACCGCTTTCGCATTACTTCAGGGAGGTGCAGGCGTCCCTTACATACAATCCATTCATGCACCCTTCACCCTAACCTTAACTAAGTGAAATATGGCCTCAGACGGGGTTTGACCCCTAGGCCGATTGAGCCGCATTTCACTGTGACCTCGACTGACATTGCGTATTCGCACTGCCCCACCGAGGTCGCTTTACAATTATATCTGCTACGGCCCGAATGGTCACCTTCAGAACTTGCTACGAAGGTTTTACCTGCGGCCCAAAGACTGGAGAGGGATATAGGTAAGTATCATCTTTTTATCGCATTTAAATATCTGCTGCAGTTTAGTTAAGGAATTTGCATTACAATATATTTATATTTTACATATACATTGATTTTCTGCTGACTACCCAGGGTGACTATTAGGCCCGTCTCAACCCGGCCCGTTCAATGCATTCGAAGTGTATACCCAATATGATAAACTCTTAGCACTGCACCGGGTCACCCTGACCCAAGCAGATCTTTAGACAATTGCAATAGTAACTATTGTCCCTTCAGTTAAGAAATTTTCTTAAGAATAACTTGGCTTTTAGGCCTGTCTAAAAAAACGACTAAATTTGATCAAATTAAACCTATGCATATAGAACCTTTGTTTGGTGCACATCATTAAGAATTAACAACAGATCTGTAGCTTTAGACTCGTCCCACAGAAATCTGAAAATGGACCCAGGCCTGGGTAAGGTGCGTCCGGGTCTACCCGGCCCATACAGCTATCTAGTTCAATTTACAATTATAACTGTTACGGCCCGTTTCCTTCCCACAAAACATGCTTCCAAGGTTTCGTCTACTGCCTAGAAGAAGTAAATTTCATATGGATTTTTAATAGGGCCAACGAATATTGTCGTATATCAAATTGAACAGCTCGACCCGGCCCATCCTATGTATTTGCAGCAAAAAATATAACTAATATAATGCTAGGGCCGGACCGGGGCTTAAACCCGGGCGAGCCGACCCGGTTCATACAAGTGTCTAATGCTTTGGGGGCCTCGGTGGAGTAGTGCGGATACGCACTGCCACTCGAGGTAACGCGTAATTCGGTCCGATCGGTCGAAATATCGAATCCCGACTGGGGCCGCCGCATTTCGTTTAGTTAAGTTTAGGGTGCACGTTGCATAAATGTTTAGTATGTAAGGGACGCCCCCACCCACCTGAAATAATGCGAAAGCAGTTCGGGGGGGGGGGGGACGGTAATATGAATTAATGAGAAAAAAAATTGTCGAATGCTTATGTTAGGATATCAAAGAATATAATGTAACACATTTCATCTACGAAATCTAGATGTATTATATATAAAATTAGTCTAGGAGTCTTCTATAAACCGCACCTCAATGTCTGTTTATATAAACAAACTACAATTTAAATATTGTGCCTTAAAAAATATAGAAGAATATTTTTTACTTTTGCAGAGTACAGAAAGGAATATAGGAAAATTTTTCTATTATTTATATGTCTAATATTGTAATAATCAATTCTAGTGACAAAATAATATATCAATTAATTACTCCAAAGATGAGATATTAATTAGTTAATCCACAAACAAATAAAATAAAATATATCTTGGCATTCTTCCAGTAACAAATTAGGAAAATCTATGTCAATTAACTCTAGGAATTACCAAAAATATGTCTTCTGTCCACATTCTAAACTTACAAAAGAACTTGTGCATAGGCATTTGCCTATGCTTGTGCATATCTCGCAAGCAAAAGCTCTGTACAACCCATATGAAATATATACCGTATTTTTTGTTCTATAAAAAAATATATTAGTTTATACTTATATTTTAAAGTATTTCATAAAACCACCTTGTGTGTTTGTTGTTAAGGAAATGTTGATAGTAAATTCAATAGAACACTTGTGTGGCAAGGTGGGTGTAAGTATTTTATGTAGCGTCACAATCAATTGATAGCAATACCAGCACAACCAAACACAAGAATAATAAATGCAGAAACCATACAAAATACACTTCGACTGCTGTCGATTGAACAACTGTAGTAATCTTGTTCCCCAGTAAAACTTACTAGAATAACACACATTGGAGCAATTTCATGGGTGCTAAAATATTATTTACTATGAAAATGCATAATACAGTTCTTATATTTTTGCTGGAAGATGTAAATGTAAGAGTTTATCTACTTTAGATAGATCAGATATTTCCTCATGCCTTATGAGTATATTTTAAGGATTTCATTATACACAATTGCCCTGAAAGCAAAGCTCATTATTCTCTTTATTTTATGATTGACTAACTACACTGCAGAGCTTCAAGACAGTTTGACATATTAATTTCAAACGTACATTTATGAAATTTAGATATTTCTTTTTTGTATGTTTACTGAACAAACTATACATATTACATCAAGTTAAAATTACTTCTTTGCATATATGCATAAACGTAACCTAGTACAGAAGCCCTAAATTAAGGAAATATCCAAGTTGAACTTCAGCCAATAACGTTGACAGATTTTCCCTACCCCTATTTCCGCTTTTCCCAAAACTCCGCTTTCGTGCCTCGTGCAAAGCAACACGCCCCCTTGTTTGCTACCTCTACTCGCATTCGCCTTGGTAAAATCAAAGAGCAGTATATTGTATAAATATACTGCTCTTTGGTAAAATGTACCTGTTCTCATCCTGTCGTCAATTATAATAAATTCTGTGGTTAATTGCTATATTTCAGATAATTTGATGTTACCCTGTAAAATTCCTTTTAACCGAAACCAAGATACGGAATTGCCAGGTAGAATTGTTACATTATTGATGACAACCCATTGAAGGTTAATGTTTTCGTATAAATGAAAGATGTTAAAACGATTTGTCTTTTCTTCTGTACTGGGCGTTCTAAATTTAATAAGAGGGTTGCAATATTGTAATAATAGTTTCCCAAATAGCTTACTATGTTCAAAGTATAATGCATCTACACTAACTAAGTGCATCTTTTATTGTGTTGGTTGAAGAAGATGTTATATCGACCGATTCGAAATCCTAAGAATTTCCTTCAGGCATTATGATGACAAAAATTAAATTATTAGCGCAAGATATTAAGTTATTTGTCATATGTACAACTGAAAATATCAAGGCATTATACACCCGAAACAAAACAATCCAAACGATACAAACATCGAGATTCTTCGCCAGCAGAGAAGGTATTGTCTGCCAAGTCCAACGGAAAGTTAATGGCATCCATTTTTCGAGATACTAAAGAGCTACTGCTTGCAGACTATCTTTCAAACGACTCAACAACAGCTGAATTATCCAATCCAAACGATAGATACATCGCGATTGTTCGCCACCGTCTGTAAAATCTACTGGAAAACTAATGGCATCAATTTTCTGAGATACTAAAGGGATACTTCTGATAGATTATCTTCCAAACAAGTTAACAACAGCTAAACTGTTCACTCCAAACGATAGAAACATCAGGCTTCTTCGCCACCAAAGAAAGTATCGTCTGTAAAGTGTACTGGAAAGCTAATTGCATCGATTTTCTGAAATACTAAAGAGATATTATTGATAGATTGTCATCTAAACGGCAACAACAGCTGAATTGTCCAATCCAAATGGTAATAGCATCGTAATTGTTCGCCACTGTCTGTAAAGTCTACTGAAAAACTTAAAAGCTTATAGATAATCTTTCAAACGACTTAACAACAGCTGAACTGTCTAATCCAAACGATAGATACATTGGGATCCTTCGCCACCAAAGAAGGCATTATCTGTGAAGTCTACTGGAAAACGAATGACATGGATTTTTCGAGATGCTAAAAGAATAACTGCTGATAGATTATCTTCCCAACGACTTAACGGCGGCTAAACTGACCAATTAAAACAATAGAATCATCGATCCTTCGCCACTAAAGAAACCAGTGTCTGTAAAGTCTGTTACTGATAGATTATTTTCCAAACGACTCAATAACAGTTGAACTGGCCAATTCAAACGATAGAAACTTTAAAATCGTTCGCGACCAACGAGAGCATCTGTAGTGTCTACTGGAAAGCTAATGGCATCGATTTGCTGAGATACTGAAGGGATACTTCTGACAGATTATCTTCCAAACAACTTAACACCAGCTGAACTGTTCAATCCAAACAATAGAAACATCGGGCTTCTTTACCACTAAAGAAGGTACCGTCTGTAAAGTGTACTGGAAAGCCAATGGCATCTATTTTCTGAAATAGTAAAGGGTTATTATTGATAGATTGTGATCTAAACGACAACGACAACTGAACTGCCCAATCTAAATGATAAAAGCATCGGAATTGTTCCCCACTGTCTGTATAATCTACTGGAAAAGTAATGGCATCGATTTTCCGAAATATTAATGAAATATTGCTAATAAATTAGCATCCAAACGACTCAACAATAGCTAAACTAACCAATCCAAACGATAGAAATATTGAGACTGTTCACCACCAAAGAAAGCATTATCTGTAAGGTCTGCTGGAAAGCTAATGGCATCGATTTTCTGAGATAATAAAGGGATACTGCTGATAGATTATCTTGCATATAGCTCAACAATTCAACGAATTCAAATACGATTTTCTGCAACATTTAGCAAATGAATTCGAGCTTGACTTCTATCTATTCCGATAACTGAAGCAATCAGTTGTTGGATTGAAATTTCCATCAAATGAAGAAGTAAACGCAGCTATTAAACCATATTTTTTAGACCCTGTGGAACCTGAGTTGCATTATAGTGTAACAACTTCAAACCATTGTTGATTAAAAGTTAACAGTCATTAAAAATTATAAATAATTTCTAAACAATGTATTATAATAATCTATTTTTAATAACTTCAACTACTGCTAACAGGAAAACCTTAATCCTAATATTTTATTGCAGCAGATTGATGACCCAAGTTTCATGTAGGACGCTAAAAGTGTATTTCGCACTGCTCGAGTGTACTTGATTACCCGGAAATCTCAGTGTCTAATAATATAATGTCTTTTGACCGTTAAAAGGTGTCAAATTAGCAGTAACGTAATAAAAATGATGAGATATATACGCTTTGAAACCAAGAGTTCACGTGTACATATTAAGTGTAGTTTAAACATGTTTAATAATCCTAGAGTAACTGTAACTTGCACGTCTAAATCTTTTACACCATTACTCGTTGAAGCACCGTATTTCATTGTTGACTTTATAGCTGCAATCAGCTTTATTCTTTATAAAATGACCTGCAATTTAATTTTCCTACAACAAACTACTTTGGGCGCCTCACTAAGCAATTGATGTAAATTTGCATAGAGAAGAACTTAATAGGTGTAAAATTACAGCAAAGGAACAAATTTGAATCACTAGTAAATAACAGCAACATATACAAGAGTTAACTTCATGAAGTTTGAATAATCAGTAGAGAAAAATGAAAAAACCGAGCGATACAAATTGGAAATGGAATCACAAACGGCATGAATTTTTATTTGGCACAAAATGTATATTCCTTCTATAGATTCATTTCTTCTGAAATCAAATATTCATATTCAAGACTCTAACAAAATTGTTAGATATTAAAAATTTAAATTAGAAAAGCGATTTAAAACCAAAATGGTCACCACAAACGCTGTACTAAATGAATGAGGTCACAGCTTTCAATGAATATTAATTTATTGGTTGATGTGTACTACGAGGTGTGTTCAATAAAACCCATCTTTGCTTTATAAAAAGTGTATTCAACAATTTAATTACAAATAGTTACCGTCACAGTTAAGGCACATATCCCATTGTTTTACTAACCAACGTACGTACACCCTGCTCATTCTTGTGGCTGCAGATTGAAGAAGTCTTCCACAGCTATCTGTACTTCCGCGTCAGACTCAAAATGCCCACCTTTTAACGCCCTTTTCAGCGGCCCAAAAATATGAAAATCGGTTGATCCGGGCTATAGGGTGAGGCTGTAAAACCCTCCATTGATTTCGTTGAAGATTTTCTTTTACCACATTAGCAGCATGAGGCCTAGCATTGTCATGCAGCAAATGACCCCACGCGTAAGTTTTCCTGGACGTTTCCGTCTTATTGCTTCATTGGACAGATTTGCATTTGCATTTACTCCAGGTTCCTTAAACTCTATCAACAAGGGTCCTTCATGGTCGAAAAAAATTGTTAACATCACCTTGCCTGCAGAAGGTTGTGCTTTGTAAACTTGTTCGGTGGTTGTGAACTTGAATGTTTCCACTGCATCGACAATAACTTACTGGATGGCTCCTAATAATGGCACCAAGTTTCGTCACCAGCAACTATTGACAGAAGCAAGTCATCACCATTTTGCCTATAGTCTGTGAGGTGTTGCAGAAATAAACCTATTCGCAAGCATTTTTGTTCATTAGACAAGAGACGAGGAATCCATTGCGAACAAATTTTGCTGTAACCCAGATTACGAACAATACTATGGACAGATCCTACACTCGCACCAACAATAATTTCTGAAATTTCTCTATTTATTATTTGAAAATTTTCTCAAAAAAGGCCTTCCACACATGCCATATTGTTTTCTGCTAATTCAGTACACCGTGCACCTAGTCGCGGCTCATCCATAGTCTACTCATTTCCATTCTTAAATTTGCGGCACCATTCCTTCACATTTCCATATACTGCTTGCATTCGCGTATGAATCTGCAATGGCTGCGCACCCTCAACGCATAAAAAATGTAGGACCGTACGCTGATCAAATGTGGACGGATTTTCAACAACAAATGCCATTTCAAAAGCGAAGTGTTAGAACTCAAAATCAAATTCATCGCTAGAAACTTATTAATGTGTTGTTTACAAACTCTACTAACATTAACAAACGTCATTTGAATTATTGCATTTGTTTTCAAGGCTAAGGTGATCAAAAATGGGTTTCAGTTGAACAAGCCTTGTATACTCGATATTTGAAACATAACCCCAATATATGTTTGTTTTGTCAAAATTATTTGGATCTATATTTGTCGGTTTTGCAGAAAATATATGCCCATGCAATTTTTTCCATTTAAAGCGTCTAAAATTTGTATTAATATGAAATGCCTGTAGTGACTATCTCAGAAGTGTCTCATGACAACTAGTCCATTCAGTACGATTGCATTAAATATATGTACTGTTAGTTGTATTAGTAAATCCTATACGTGTGAAGTGTATAGATTTTGCTGTGGTTGTGACTTGACGATTTAAAAAACGCAACATAACCCACATAAAAACATTTCTTGCGCATTGAGAATATGCTGCACTAAATTATAGTACGAAATAATGCAGAAGTTATAACAACAGCAAGATTTGATTTGATTGATTGTTTACATAATTGTTTAACGGCCCTGGATACGGTAGTAAATGTTTTCAAGGCACGTTTCTTTGTCACAAGTTACCAACTTCACCCCCCTCACGCCATTTCTCTAGCCGGGGCAGTACTATCTTTTATTAGGCATTGCATATGTGCTACTTCGGATCATAGACACAATACAATATTTATCAAGTATTTTTAGTTGAATCCATTGTTAACAATGTAAAGCAACGCAGGGGGAAACTATACGTATGAGCGTGAGATTATACGACCGTATGTTAAACAGTGGTGCTAAATAAATTGTGACGTCAAATATGTAGGAAACGTTTTGGCGGGAATTTCATACATTTAAATTTAAACACATTATTTTACAAACGATTTATTAATAAAACGTTTGCTGATAGTAAATATCTATGATAATGCTATTTATTTCTACAAGAGAAACATCCATACAAATTCCCAATTGCTGAAACTATTCCTACGTTTTCAAATTTGGCGATACTGGTATGGACAATTTTGTGGTATTTGACTACACGATATTAAAATTGAACGAATAGTTCTTCTATTTTTCAAGAAAGGCTTATTAACATAAGATTTTTATCAATCTTGTGCTTCCTTAGCTTCGATTTATGTAGTTCGAACGTAATAATTTCTCTCTGCAGCTAATTTTGAATTGTTCCATATTCGAGATATGAATAATCCACTTTTTATACAATGTGTCCCAGTTAAGAGTGTAACACCCTTATATCGTTATTAGTTTTTCTCAAAGATAGAACATATCATGGTCTATTTATGGGTAAAAAACCATTTGTCCCCTTCAAAAGCAAAGCCTTCTGCGGTACCAAATTAAACGGAAAAAATTAGAAAATATTATTATTGTTTATCGGAAAATATTATTAATAAAAGTTGTTCAGAATTGTCAAAAAGCTTAAATCCAAAGTTTCATCCAAATTAAAAAATATTGAAAATTCCGAAAATATCATTAAAATGGGTTTTTGAGGTTAGAAAATCATGCTTTGGCAATTTTAATTGATAATTTGATTCTTGTCTTACTTCTTTGAAATTTATATTTATATTTTAGTAATTATAATAGACTCAAGTTCAACAAGATTTATTTACTTTTTATGCTTTATGCACATTTGGATATTTTACACGTCATTTTCTTAAGCAATTATTATTGTAAACATTTGTAGCTAGGGCAACAGCACAATGGATCTTGATTTCGGACTTAGTTCTGCTTTTCTATTTCAAAACTTCAAATAGCTGGGAATTTATGAGCTCAATTTGCTCATTCATTAAAAATTTTTTGTAAAAGTGTTTTTGTGAATTTGAAGGGCCTCGAGTATATCCAATTTAAGTTTATCATCACAAAAGTGAAGAAATGTTATTATATTATTTGATGTCAATGCATGATTGTGTTCTAATATGTGTTTAATGTAGTTAGATTTTTCTGGGTGTTGTATTTGTACGAGCATGTGTTCTTTTTCTGATATCAACATTTCTAATTGTTTAACCTATGTATACATAATTACAATTTGAGCAGTTTAATTTGTAAATACCTAAGTTTAACAAATCCAGTGTGCTGTTGCCCTAACTACAAATGTTTACTATATTAAATGATTTTGAAACTGACATGTAAAATGTCAAAATACGTATAAAGCACAAGAAGTAAATAAATCTTGTTGAAATTGAACCTATTATTATTATTAAAATATAATTTTATTTGAAATAAAAGGTAAGCTTTCAAGTTGTTGCTACTTGCTTTGCGTTTGAAGAGGACACATTGTTTAGCCATAAATAGACAATAACGCGATCTATCTTTGAGAAAAGTTTGGTTCAAAACGGCTAAACATTAATAAAGATATAAGAGTGTTGCACTCGTAAGTGGGACACACTGTATGTGAAAAACAACCATAATAAACTCTTATATTAAATTTGTACAGCGAGATGGTAAAAACACTTTTTGATATGTTAATATTAAGTATTTGAGGCTTTCTGTTACAAGCCAAATAAACGTTTTCTAAAAAACATCATATTCACGATTTTTTTACTATGGTAAAATATTCTAGACTGCTGAATATTTGCATGTGGCTTGTGCCAATTTTGAACGACAGCTTGACTATGAAAATCTTATGTGAGTAGTATCTGGAACTGGCAAACCTGAACATGCAATGGCATAACATTAAAAATAGAAATCATTATCATTATTTTCGATGTATAGGTTCGAACTCCCCTTTTATTACTACGTTAGTACATTCGCGCACGATCTTTCCCAAAAGTCCAATGGATTATACAGCAAGTAGTAGAAAATGAGGACAACATACTGCGAAAAATTGATAATAATTCAGCACCTGTTCGTCGTGTATCTGTACAACTTAATGAATGCACCACAAATGCGAGTTTGGAGAACATTAAAACGTCATGGTTTATATCCACTTCATATCCAGCCTGTTCAAGCCCTCTTACCTATAGATTTCGCTAATCGTATGGAATTTTGCCGTTGCATCATTCAAAATCGAAACCTACGTACTAGAATTTTATTCACGGATGAGGCAACATTTACAAGGAATGGACTAATGAATAAAAAGATTGGGATTTGGAGAATCCACACGAAATCGCAGTGTCAAATTATCAAGATAGGTTTTCAGTGAATATCTGGTGTAGAATTGTTGACAACATGCTCGTTGGTCCATTCGTTTTTGAGAACCATACCGCCAGATATTTAAATTTTCTAGAAGATCATTTGGGAGGATTGTTAGATGATATGCCCTTGGCGATCAGACATCGTATGTGTTACCAGCACGATGGTGTCCCTGTTCACTTTGCGTTATGTGTAAGACAATTTTGGAATCAATGGTTTGAAGAACGTACTATTGGTAGAGGAGAGCAGCATCCCTGGCCCCCAAGATCTCCGGACTTAACTTATTCAGATTATTATATTTGGGGCCATATGAAAGGTATGGTATACCAAACACCATCAGAGACTGTTGAAGTTCTTAGGAGACGCATTTTTGAAGCAGCAGAACTAATTCGGAATAACGTTGTTATGATACCTAGGGCAACCAGATCTCTTAAGAAGCGCCAGAATGTGTTTCGAGAGCAACGGTGGCCATTTTAAACAGTTTTTATAGTGAATTTAAACTGAAATAGAAATAAATATTCGCTTTTCCGAAACTGTAATTATTATTTAACACTGTATTTTGAAAACGGTTTACTTTAGGCCGTAAGTTTAATAGAATTTTTAACCATATTTGGTCTAAAGATTACGTACACAAAGTAGTGATCGCACGTCGTGGGGCACCCTATATTTGAAACTGTTTCGTAACATAGACAAACACCCCTTGCACTGAAGAAGTTTTAGGGGTATAAGAAACCATTAATAGCGTTATCCAAAGAAGCAATGCTAGGGCATGAAAAACACT
Organism: Limonius californicus; assembly: GCA_014611495.1. Classification (NCBI taxonomy): domain Eukaryota; kingdom Metazoa; phylum Arthropoda; class Insecta; order Coleoptera; family Elateridae; genus Limonius; species Limonius californicus. The sequence goes on along the minus strand of JABXWE010021191.1, from coordinate 18,299 downwards.
TACTGAGATTGGCTCCCTTTATTGTTTTATTTTGCTAATTGCACTGTTAATAATATTTTATTGTTCAGAAACTACCGTTGCTTAAATTAAATTTAATGTTTCTTATTTCTTCCACATATAAGTGGAATAGAAATTATTCCCTTAACGAATCGATACTACAATATGTGATTAAATTCTGAAATATAACTGTGTTTTATAATATGACTGATATGAGTGCTTTATCCGATTTATTTATTTATTGTGAATATTTTGCAAACCATGCTTAAAATAGTAATTGCGATAATAATTTCGTATAAATCATTGTAATGACGTAGATTTATTTGTTCGTTTTGTTTAATTTTAGTTTTAATTTTATTTGACCTGTAAAAGATTACGTACAGCATAATCTAACAAATATTTAAATTTTATTATTACGTATGTAAACAATTTCCAACAAATAACCGTTATACAAACCACTAACGTCACCTGATTTATTATATTTTGCAAACTTCCTAATCAGGTTTTACTTTTTTCAATGTCCACATCATTACTCAGTATTTACACAAAACAAAAACCATGAATCGCCCCTGTTATCAAAACTAAACTTTTGTCAATATCTCAAAGCTCATCCTACCTCACTCGCCCAAAGGGATATAATAACAAAGAAAATAAATTGACTTTTACAATCAGGAACTATCTGTTGTCGCAAATCGCAAACAAAGGATTTCGCCTGGCTTTGTGCTACTGCTAAACCTGCAAAAAGAGATCCAATCAGCTTTATTACATAGTTGTGTTACAGTAAATGGTTTTTCCACGGGAGTCACAGCTCTATTCAATCATTTTGTGATTATTTTTTATCATACAGCGTTAAATGTCCCAATGCACCGCAGGTGCTTTGTTGTTCCTTGTTCTCGCGAACGTGACTGTCACATTGTACTTTCCGGAGGGAATATCTTATTCGTTCCAAGAATGATAAAAAACTAAATTTGAAAAGGTTCACAAAAATATTACATTCTAAAAAACATCCGAGGAAGAAGACGAAACCAATTCAAGTTGAATTTCAAAATAGATCAAGTGAGCGTTCATGCAAAAAGGGATATATCCAAACAAAGTAGTTTTGAGAAGTTCAGAAAAATCTGTTAAGGTCATCCCCTTCTGCTTTAAATCCTTCAATTGATAGTAAAATTAGACCAGTAAGATATTGCTGTATGTTATTGTATCCCTAATTTACATAATCTAGCTTAGAGCTAATGCTTAAAACTATTTCATGCAGAAAGTCTCAGAAATAAATTGTTGATGTGTAATTTGGTTCTATGAAGCTATTTGGTGCTGAAGTTTTCAGACCGCAGGCTGGCTTGGTTTTGGTTTTCTTTTAGATGGAGGTTTTGGAAGCATTGCCAATCCTATTTGGGTTTTATTATCTGTAAACAATGCAAATTAAAAACTATTATAATATTTTTCGCCATATGTAAACAAATATGTATTTTTGGGGAAAGTTGGACTATTCCTGTGTGAAATTGATATAACTATTTTGTACCAAAGTATGTTAAAACACTTTTTATGATTTTAATAATCTTTTTAATTTAATATAGTAAAAATAAGGAAACTATTAATAGAATTAATAAATATTAGATTCATCATATAGAAACAGATTACCCTTGGGATATTAAAATGTGCAGCAATTTGGCAACTCTATGTGTTTAAGTCAGATTGTGTGTTTTGTTAAATATAGGAAAGTTATTGTAATAATTAAGATTTAATTAAATTTTGTAATTTACATCTTTTTTCTGATTGGCCGAAAAAGTAAGGAGCTTTGCTTCAGATATGTTTGTATTGCCACATTCCTAAGTAACGCTCGCTGAAAATTCATTTATGTTTCTTGTTTCCTAGCAAGCAATGTAAAAAAGTTGAAGTTTGTAGATCTCTGGCGTGGGCGTAGTGATGTAAAATCTAAATCAGAAGCGCGTTCTTTTTGCTATTCCGTAAATATTGTAGATGTACCATAAATGTGTGTTAATATCCACAAATCTAATTCTTTATTGGCGTTCATGAATAAGCGTTGTGTTTTTTATATTACCTGTGGTTGGAATGTAAATTTTAATTAAATATTCATTAAATTCAGTATCAGCGAGGGTCTACTTCAGCTGTTTCTCGCCATTCTTTTTTTTAACATCGAATGACGTTCATAACTGTCATAATGTGGTGAAATGTGAAAGTTCTTACAATTGGAAGAAAAATGTATCATCTTTTATTTAATTTTACCTCGATGGAAGTTATAATTAAACTTCGTCGATAATTATTTAAAAATGTAAACAACGACTTGACGTAAAACATGTTTTTTAATGTGATTTTGTACAAGAGGTTATAATTTTGGGAAGCTATGCGGTTCATGAATTACGCAAATTTTTTGAACTTTCACAACAACATATCATGATAAATAAAATTCAGAAGTCTGCTACTTACCTGTGAGAACTTATACATCGATGGGATCACAAAGTTTCAAGGAATTCTACAAGCAAGCTACAAGTGTACGTCCAACTGTACGTCCAACCCTTTGCAGAACAAACTGCCGGCGGCTGAAGCACCAGAGCAAATAGTACGGCGTCAAGGTTAGTTCAATCGAAAAGTGTGTTGATTATTTAAACGTAGATAATTTGTTTCTTTTGTTATTGTTATTTCGTTGGTAAATTGTTCAAATTTGAAAGGGAAAGCCCAGATAACTTGACAATTTTTTATTTAATTTCTTCTATTTCTTACATTGTGAGCTTAAATTGCTGCATTTTCCTGAGATAAGAGAATATTTATTATTGTCAAGCTCACCCTATTTATTAGTTCAAACATATATATGAACAATTTTAAAGGTAATTTAATTCAAGTAAAGCAGAAAACGTGGTTAGTAAATTATAATAAACCAATTTATTTATTTAATACTATTATAATTAATTTTTGAGGTGGTAGAGCAATATATTTCTGATAGTGTAACTAGTTTGCTTCTATAATAAGAAGGCACAAATATGTTATTATTTAATTGATTTAAACACACCATTATGGTGGGAAGAATGAGGTACATACAGTGGACCAATGAAAGGATTTCCAAACATATCAATCGCCCACACAACAATTTCGATAAGTTGGAGTTGACACCGTGTCACTACCATAACATCAAATATTAAAGTTCCCGTGTAATTTTCTTACTTTTACTATTGCTGTGCTAAATTACTTTGTGAATGCTTGGTTAAAATAACCTTACTGAAGACTTCGCAGTTTATTTCTTGTTCTTCGGTAACTGTCCAAAATTCTGTATTTATTTTCAAAAAGGCTAAATTGAGATGTAAACACCAATTTTTCCAAATGGTTGCAAGTGCAGTTTGTACAACCTATATACACATAAAAATGACAAGTGTGTTAAAACTCTTTTTTTTAATGTAAACTAGTGTAAAAATGGATGTAACAGTAAATTTAGCATGAAAATAGATTTATTTACATGTTAATAACTACTAGATCAACGGAAGATTGTTTAAAATAAATTGGAAACCGCCAAACTCACCACAGACGCATGTAAGAACGATTTTACACTCTGTAAAATTAAATTACTACCATGTAAATATAACTTAAACAGAAATTGCGCTTTCACGACAGAGTAGATGATTAGTCACCTTGTAGCTTCAAGCGTTGAAGCATTTCTACAGTACAGGAATTATACCCCATAGAATTATTATACAGTAAAACATGCAAGTGGGGTATGGTGGCAAAATATATTTAGACAGAATTTTACAATTCTAGGTAATTACATGTATATACTTTTTGCGGTTTTAGCTGTTCCTTGAATTGTCAAGATTAAAATTAACTTTCAGCTTAGACCCCGTCGTTATTTGCGGGTTACATTCAGCACAATTAGATGTGAACTGACCTGTGGCTGCACAATTATTTGGCGAAATTGTTGTAGCCAGAAATGCTTAAAGGCCCTGTGCACGTAACTTCTTCGTTTCACTTTATGTTGATCCGATTCCAATTGATAAGGCAGATGTTTTGCCAGACAAGGCTGCTTATTTAGTCGCCTTAAGCTGTCGTCCGTTCGAAAATGTTAATTTTGCAATATTGAACAAAAAAATAATTTTACGGACTTAATGCTGAACGCTACTGGTCATTTACCTGGCAGGTAAACTGCGGATATAACAAAGATTACAACGCTCACATTATACCACTGAACCATAACCATAAAGTAATGGTTTTGTTACCAGTTTGTATGTTTACAGTGGCGATGTCACTGTGCGAAAAAATTTAAATTATACCAATTCATTACATATCACATAGCGATAGAACGTCATGCGAGTTTGTAACACATGTACCGGATTTTTTCTGACAAGTGACTGCTAAAAACTCTGCATATTTTAAGAAAATGAATCAGCACATAGAAACTTTAAATGAATGGATTATAGAATACCTTAAACTAACGAAATTTTCAGTAAAGTCTTAATTTCGTTGGAGATTGAAGGAAGAAACTGCTGCTTGTTCGGGTACTAAATAGTTATTTATGATATAAGTGCTAAAAGTGGCATTTTATTTTGTGAGAAGGGAAGTTTGGGACACGATGCCGAAGACGGAGTCCCATCCCTTTGAACAAAATAAAATCACTTTTAGCACATATATCGTACACTATTTTTTCTACAAACACCATTAAAAGTACAAATCAATGCATTTCTTACGTTATTAAATTTATAAAATATCGTTCTGAAACGCAATTATTCATGAAGTTTATTGTTGCTAAGGTAATGAAAATTCGATCGTTTGTTGACAAGTAACTTCAAATCTCGTGACAGCGCCGAAGAAAATTTTTAGTTTGCAAGTAAAACACTATCCACCTTAGATTACTTATTCTAACCGCAGTTTCTCTAACTGTACATTTAATTAAGTAAATAAATATTCATTTGATTTGAAATTTCTTAATTTTTTTATAATATCGCGCCAGTGTTAATAGTAAATCACGTCATTTACTTTTAGCACCAGTGCCATAAAATCACATTTTAGACACTGACAGCATGCGTTAAAAATTAAACTTTTATTGACGTTTGTAGAAAAAATATATTACTAGAAGAAAATTACTCTATGAAGTACGATACTATATTGTTTCAAAATATATATAAGTTTACTAAGCATTTTCTTAAGACTGCAGTAGCTTAGTTTTACATTAATATAAAATATTTCGCGACTTTTTCTGCTGCGAAATTGATCCAGAATACATATGTACATCCTTATACTCACACTTCTAATACACATTTCAAATCGTTTCACAGCTTAACAAAGAACAAAAATAAAATGATACGACCGTACCTATGCCTACCAAACTGGAAAAAATTATTCGTAAGCCCCATTGTATGTAAATTTTCATGGGGGTAAACTACCGCTTATTTGTAAAACCATACAAAAGACATGCTTAGCACCCCAAGATCTTAGACATAAATCTATTAGTAGAACTATTCCTTGGTTCTATTTTTACGACACCTAATAAACATTTTACAAGAGCTGATTCTACCCAAAATTTGTGCAGACCACAAGGTTTTATTACGTCGTTCCATTTGTGAAAGATGTGAAAAATTAACCATAATTTCCGACCTTAAATTTTATTACCTGCAAGTTCTGCAACATATGTTCTTATCTGGGCCTGGGAACAGTTTCCTAAAATAGCAATATGGCTCCCTTTTAAAGGAAAGACATTTTAGTTCAATTAAGAGGCTGCAAAAAAGAAGAAGGAGCTGCTAAAGTATTTTAAATTTAGCTAAAATAAGCGTTTTCTGTTGTCAGCATACAGTGGACAGAAAAGCTTCTGCATCAGTTGCACAAATAAGATAAACTGCAGTTTATTTTTTTTCAAATATTTTTCATTTCATCATTGCAAATATAATACTTGAACACAATACTAGTAGCTCAAATTTGTATTTAATGTTTATAATTAAGTGTTAGGGAAATAAAATAAAAGTGTTAATGTTTGAGAACATATTTAGAGTGTTTCTTAGTATTTACGCCGAGATTTTGCAAACATCACAGAAAATAATTTGATTTTCGTCACATTTGGAAGATAGCGTACATCAATCGTCGAATGTTTTTCCGATCGTCATTCTGTTGGGTGTTGATAAACAAAATTGGTTTGATAACTAAGAAAAATGTTATCATCTTCGACTTGATTTTACATCTACAAAATTAACAAGAATAAGCATCAGTGTTAAATAATATACCAAACAAGAGCTACTTTATATTAAAATTAATAAAAAAATTACCTTAAAAGAAATTTACCTCAAGTCAATTTTAGAGGTTATAATTTTATTTTTACCAATGTCAGTTATTACAAATGATTTATTGGATGTTTGCAAAAAATGAATTAATATAAAATTAATCTACTTACTTGCTGGCCAAGATGTGGATTAATTAAAGAACTTTATACGGCTACAATTTCTTTAAAAACATTTACGGACCACGAGTGGAGCACGAGAGCGGGGTCAGCTGTTTATGCGCCGAAGCTGTGCAGTTTTCAAATTTATAAACTGCGTGGAATTCTACCAACGTCGAAATTATTCCATCCATTTAAGAGTAGAAGAAAGTGGGTTTTATTTATATAAACAAATATTATAAAAAATAAAAAAGTGCTATTTGGTAGTTTAAAGTTATTATTGATTAATAAATTTGAATGTCATTTGGTGTTGTTTATAAGAAAGTACTCATAATGCTGAATTTAATTTTACAAAGTAATTTCTGAATGTTCAAATTTTCTTGTATTGCCTGTGCCTTTGTATGTTTACCTTGCTCCCTATCGTTCGAGACTGCACAGTTTGCTCCAATTATAACAATGACCCTGAGATTCACTCATACAGGTTGGTGCAAAGTTTATTTGATTTATGTGATGGTTAAACAATGTATTAATTGGTTTATTTATTATCGGATTCTCAGATAAAGTGAGTTATCTTGATTAAAGTTTGTAGTATAGTAGTAAAGTATAGTTTCGTGTTAAATGAATTTTAGTGATCCCATTGAAAAATGCGCGAATTACTGATTATCTATTTTAGAAAAGAACTTACCTTAATTGTTTGCAACAGAGTCCTAAGTACCTAACTAAGAGATAAGTTGTTGACATAGCCATTAAAATCAAATATTTAGAAGTAATTTTTGGAAACTATGCCAAAAATGTAGCTATGCTTCAAGAAATACTTATTTTCTGGGGTGATGCAAAACTTTTTCACATCACTGTAACTATATTTTCCTACATACTGATTATTAATTATTAACCACCTAATTATGCTTCCATTTCTCTCATAGAAAGACATGATCCAATTAGAATGAAGCTAGGCTACAAAAAAGGCTGCACTATATATTGAATTTCCTGGCCGATTTGAGATCTAATTAAGGAACTAACCCAAGTTACCAACTTCAATGTATTACAATTCTAATTCAAAAATCAAAACATAATCATGCTACTAGAACTCAAATGTCTTCATAAATTCTTTCCATTAGATGTATAGTTTGTTGCTGTTTGAAGTTGAACTTAAAAAAGCGAATACCCAAACAGCACGAATGTTGGGAAGAAATAGAACTCGATTAATCCTGAAACGCTTATTTGGTTTTATTGTTAGCAATCTGTCTCATGACTAAAGAGCATAAAGATCCAAGTTAGTAACTCCTTAATTTTAATGAGTTCTAAAAGGATTACACAAAGGGTTATTATAAGTATTTTCGGGTCGTGTTTGTGGCCTGTAACAAGTTCTGAAAGCACTACGTAATGGGTGGAGAAACACGAAGGTTTTAAACATCAAACGCAAATGCCTACAACGGCGGGATGACTTAGTTTCTAAAATTAAAACACACATAAACCAAAAAATTCATTACTACTAAGGGCTCCCTCGCTTTAATCTATCTTACTCTCATCTCTCTCGAAACCCCGGCAATAATCATAATTCACATCCACAGTGCGTAACACGCGTGCAGGGCGAATTTCGTCTGTATGTAGGAAGCCAAAAGGGCAGTCGCAAACAAAGAACCAAGTTACTGGGGCTGTGGAGTTTCGGGTATTACCTTCTGGCGCACACGCAGAGCGTTTTCCTTTGTCCCAAATAAGAGAGGTCAGGAAATATAAATACACAATGAATGGGTTGCTTTTAATATTAACTTTAAAACTCGGTGAAGTGTGATCGATGTGTTTTAGAGATGGCAGTATTTATAATTCGGAGGGAAACAGCGGTATGTTTAACATCAGAAATTGCTCCCGGGTTCTGATTCCAAATTATATTATTTGGAAAGGTTTCGATGATCTAAACTTAGAATTCGTTTTGTTTGGAAACACTGGATTGATATAAATAAGCTTTCATGATTACTTGCTGTGCTACAACGAACGACTCCTGAAATTGTTCCTACAACAAATAACCAGTTTTTCTATAAGATGAACTATGTAAAATATTTGTCTAAAATTTTAGAAGATTCAAGAGTTATTTATTTAAAAATTATATTTATAAATAGCAAAAAATACCATGGCTTTCCATTATCCCCAATTCTCATTATCTCAAAATCCCTTTGTCTCGAATCACCATGATCCCGAATTCCTATAATTTCGAAGTCCCGTAATTCCTGAAAATCTTGTTCTATAAACTGTGTGCACGTGACTGGGCGAAACCTTAAATAATAGTATATTTAATATACTATATTTTTAATAGTCGTTTGATAAGACCTGATAATAATGTAGATATTATAAATTCAAGGCTACGCAGTAAAAAGAAATTACTAAAATCGTTAGCTTAGAGAAAACTATTTTATAATGATAACACCACATTTAGTAAAAAACTAACGCAGAATATAATTAACCTATTTGCGGTAAAATGAATATAAAAAATGAATCTGAAAATTTAAGTAACTACTAGTTCTACTTTTTTGTGCATGTATCTGTCCATAAAATACTACTTGTGGTTCCAGTTTATGCAGGGTGTCCCATGACGTGCACATGTTAATGTACCACGAATGCGAGTTTGGAGAACATTAAAACGTCAAGGTTTATATCCATTTCATATCCAGCCTGTTGAAGTCCTCTGAACTACAGATTTCGCTAGTCGTTTGGAATTTTGCCGCTGGATCACTCAAAATTGAAACCTACGTAATAGAATTTTATTCACGGATGAGGCAACATTTAATAGAAATGAATTAATGAACAGAAAGATCAGCCACTCTTGGGATTTGGAGAATCCACGCGAAATCACAATGCCAAATTATCAACATAACGTTTCAGTGAATATCTGGGGGGGAATTCGTTTTTAAGAACCATTTAACCGCCGATAGATATTTAAATTTTCTAGCAGATTGGGAGGATTGTTAGATGATATCGCTCTGGCGATTAGACATGGTATGTGGTACCACCACGGTGGTGCCCCTGTCCACTTTACGTGTAAAACAATTTTAGAATCAACGGTTTGAAGGACGTGTAATTGGTAGAGGAGAGATGTATCCCTGGCCCCCAAGATCTCCGGACTTAACTTGTTTAGATTATTATTTGTGGGGCCATATGAAAGAGATGATATACCAAACACAATCAGAGACTGTTGAAGATCTTAGGAGACGCGTTTTTGAGACAGCAGAACTAATTCGGAATAACAACGATATGTTACGTAGGGCAACCAGATCTTTCTTAAGAAGAGCCAGAATGTGTCTCGAGAGTAACTGTGGACATTTTGAACAATCTTTATAATGAATTTAAGCTAAAATAAAAATAAATATTGACTTTTCTGAAATTGTAATTATTTAATAAATAATAGTTTAACACTCTGTATTTTGAAAACGGTTTACTTTAGGGCATAACTTTATTAGAGTTTTTGACTATATTTGGTCTAAAGATTTCATATACGAAGTAGTTACTTCACGTCATGGGACACCCTGTTTATTTATCACGAGGATGTTACTATGTGAATAAACTTAAAATACACACATTGCATATCATATAATTATAAATCCATATCAGTTTGTAACATACTTATGAATGCAAGTAGGTGCACGAATACAATTTTCAGCAATATATTAGGAAAACATTTAATTACTCATTATTGCTTTTTTGTTCACCATTAGGTGTAAATATAAATTTTCTTCTTAACTGTTGTTGTGGGACGCGGTTTTCCAAACATCTACATTCATTTAGGCCATATTTGGCCAATTGTTCACCCTGACTACGCATTTTTCCTATTCGGGTTATTTTCAGCTCCAGTAGTGACTTTTAACATTTCACACATGGCATTGGCACGGGACCTACGGCTTTACTTCTTTTCCGACAGAAAGCCCACTTTCAGGGTTTTCCCGATCAGAGAAACTTCACCATCCACGGTCGAACCCACATTCCTTAGATCTATAGGCAAATCATGTTCTATTAAAAATATTTTCAATTGCCTGAGTTGTTATATATGAACGCTTTACACGTCTTTAGAGAAAATAATCCAACCGAGTAAGATCCGGAGATCTCGCTGGCCGACGAATTGGTCGCCTTGTGCCTAGTCATCGTTTATCAAATTATTTATTTAATTAGTTCCACATAATTTTTGACAGAACCCTTTCCTTATAATATTAATTTAGTAGGTATATTCTTTCAAATCCCAGGATTTTGTTTAAACGACCTAATGGCACATGTTACTGTTAAAAATTTCGTTATTTGAAAAATTACTCTGTGGGTTGATATCCAAAAAAAATGCATTTTATTTCAAAAACCATGATGTGGTAAATTTTAAACTAAACTGGTTTAATAGAAAAATAGAGTCTATGAATTATAAAAATATACAGGGTTCTCTAGTTAAGATGAAAGCAATTGATTAACGTTACTTAGTTAATTGCTTTAATTTCCGATATGGTACTTGGAGTAAGTTCCGCAGTTCCTTCATAATTGTCTATGGTTGATATATTCTAAAATTTATAAATTTACTTTATTCTGTATATCTGTTAACAACCTTGACGACACCTTGCTGGGCATCGGCGCCATTGGCTTCTCCACAGCGCTAAGGTGGAAGCGCAGGGGATCCACAGTTAACATCAAATCCGAACTACAGGAATTCCAGAAAAAGTTTTTGGTATTAAGGTTGCCAATCGGATTGGGGATTGTGTATGGTGGGTTGTAGTACAGGGAATTTTCTGCCAACTGAATTATCAACACATATACAGGGTGTCCAAGCTAAAACAGTAAAAAACCATCAAGACAGGCCACCAGTAGTTTAAAGGGGGACATCTTTTACCATGTAAGTCATTTACCCTAGCCCCTACCACCAACAACATCAAAATTTTAAATGACAAGGGATGTCGGGTTACATTTTACTTGAGAGATTTTTATACAACCTAAAAATTTAGTGCAATTCTGACTACACGTTTTTTGAGAAATGGCATTTTGAAGTTTTTGATGAGTATGGGAAATGTTAAATATTATGTTCAAAAAAGTGTTTAGGATATTAGGTAACAAAGCAACAACACAAAATAACACAATGTTTGTTTTTTAATCCTTTGACTACCAGTCGCATTCCACCAGCTTTGCATTATTTTGTGTTGTTGCTATGTTACTTAATAACCTGAACATTTCTTTGAAATTGTTATTTTACATTGTCCTTACGCATGGGATACTTCAAAATGCCATTTCTCAAAAACGAATCGACAGAATCCCACAAAATTTCCACATTGTATAAAGCAGAAAAACCTTTCAAATGACCTTTCAGATGATTTACATGGTAAAAGATGTCGCATTTCAAACTACTGTTGTTCTCCATCGCCGATTTTTTCAAATTTGATTATGTACAAACTTATTCAGGGTTTACTGTATTAGTTGAACACCCTGTACGTGTCCTTGTTGTTGTTTGCTGCAGAATCCCTTATTACGTTTTCAATAAATACTAATAATATTTAAGATCTATGACCTACAACTTTACTGTGGTATTTGAGATTTCTATATTCAAATCTGTAGATTATTAATGAAACAGCAATACTAACACGTTAAACAATGTTGTTTAAGAACCAGTAAGATATGTTCAATGCAACATTAAAGTTCATCTTGTTTTATAGGGTTAGGTTAAGGCCTGTATGACACGGCACAGAATTTTGTACAAAGTTTTGTTCAAAATTTTATACAAAATTTTGCATAAAATTCTACAAAACATGTATTACACGGAACAGAAATGTATACAAAATTCTGTCTATGAGCATGCGTGCATGCATGAAAACAGTCAAAATAATATAAAGTGCTCGTTTGCGCATCGAATTGACGTTGTGTCTGAACAAAATTTTGTACAAAATTCTGTCCCGTGTCATATACGCCTAACACAATATTTATGTAAAGTGAAGTTTTCAGGATGTGTGCCTGCAGAATACAGAACAATCCCTAAAATTCCATTAGATGTATATACATCTAATGGAATTTTAGGGATTGTTGTGTATTGCATACAGACAGCAATGTTATAATAAAGAATATTCTTTATTATAATATTGGTGTCTGCATGCTTCTGACTCATTCTGAATGTATTCCCAGATGGTGTTTGTATACTTTGGACTCATTCTGTATATGTTCGCAATTGATAATGATTACATTTCAAATACTCTAGGCCACAGTTTTACAATCTGCATTAAAAATAATTAAATCTTCTTCGTATCTAATTACAAATCTTTATGTTGCTTGGGAAACATTGGGATAATTTCAAGAATGTATGATTACAATTAATTTTCAGTTCATAGATTGTTTTGAGATGATTTCAAGTACTTTAAGGCATAATTCACGAAATATAAAACAACTTTTAAAATAATCCGAGATTAAATTGCATGCTAATTTAGAGAGTATTTCGTATTCTCGTTCTCAGCCCACGTTATCGCGTTCCAAATTCGTGACACGTGGTGGTGAGGTGGGCACCACGTATTGGACAACCGTGTCATCGCCCTTTGTTCATTCGAACGCAGGTACACAATTATTTAAAGCGATTGGGTAGGCCACCCGCCAGGCATCAAGTTGGGGATTTGAACACCCGACCTTCTGCACCAGAGCCCAGTGCTTTAATATCCACTGGACCAAAATGTGTCCTAATTATCCCTAATTTGTACCATAACTGCTTGTTAAGAACCCTAAGTAGTACACACTTTAGTTTTGCTTAGCACCTTTGAAACTGAAATCGATAGAGAATCTTAAAAACGAATGTGCCTAGAAATTATCAATCAATAAAAAGTATTGTAACTTACCTACTTATACCATATTTTATGAGTATATCTTTGAAATAAGTTGTCGGCACCAGACGTGGTGTTCTCTCTGGAATTTAAGAATTTTGAAATCATCAACACAAAAACCCTTTTGGGCTTATCTCACATCTCGGAACGCTTTAAATTGTGCGACAGAAATAGCTCCAGTCAGGTAACTATTTAAAATTAAACAGCTTTTTTATTAAATCAACCACAAGTAAATAGGTCTTCGTAATAACAAAGTTTCAATAACATTCCGTATAATGTTGGTTTATAAATTCACCCACTATATTTTTACAAATCTAATAATACAGTACGATTTACTGCAACAATTAAGCATTAAAATATGTGTTGTGAGATTTACAAATATCGTCTCCAACCTGTGGAAGTTGCCCAATTCAATATTTATTTAAAATTGTTATTAATGGTAAACGCAAAACAATAATTCACACATTTATTCAAGTTTAATACCATGAGTAAAAACAATACAAGTATCAAATTACTAATAATAAAAACCATAGAAGGACGTTATGATTTCTTGAAACTGATATTGGTTCAAGAAATATGATGCTTACTTTCATTATTCTTAAAATATAATAAAATTCCTTGCATTTGCTCGTTGCTCATAAACTAGAAATAATTTACTTTTATATATTGTGTATAAAATGACGACTTTAATTAAGCGTCACGTACCAACCAACTAGCTTTTCGTGGTTGTCTCTTCTAAGAATTCCAGGGGGCATAGCTAGATCCATCGCTATTCAGAAACTCACTAAGGCTTACAATCTGACACTTAATCTTCCTTAATTAATATTCCTTGGACAATACTGGGCATGTTTACCTAAGATGGGTACAGTTATGGAAAATCGTTCCCTGTTAGGCAGGGGAACACACTATGTGATATTATTAGTCTACGTTTTGGATATTATGGGTATTAAGTGTTGGTACACATCTGGTTAATTTGTTTAAATAGGTAAACTATATTAATAATCAATTAAGAAAATTAATATAATACTATGGGTAAAACTAAACATTTTTACGTAAGGGGTTTCGGATGTTTACGCGAGAAATTTAATGAATGGGTCCTTTTAAACGGGATATAATTGTTATTGTTCTTATTATTAACAGAACAATTAACACTATGGCAATCCTAGCACACTTGTAACGAACTATATCATAGGTTGTATTTAACTTTCCATACAGTAGATCAGAAGGGATTTTGGTATTATTTTATTTTAAAACAGATCAACAATTATCAACGCGTAGTTATAAAGAGCTTTGATATTCCTTTGTTAAATAATGCTTGTATTAAAACAAATGAAGAATTAACGAATCAAATTGACTTGATTAAAGTTTTCAAACTTTGCATTAATCAAATTATTTTATTTATAATAACCAAATTTATTCAGAAAGACGGCTTACCAATGGAATATCCAGTTTGACCACTTTTAGTTAATATATATTTATATATTATAATTCCGCCAAACAAACGATCTAGTGGTAGCAAACTCCAAATTCACACAAGACGATAAGTATAAGTACACGCGAGAAGACTACAACAAAGGAACAAAATCAATAATAGATTACTTTCTGGTACACAAAAGACTATGAAGAGCAATAAAGGATGTAAGAGTAAAGACATAGATAGAGCTAGGCAGCGACCACACCTTGCTAATATTGGAATGAAAATTAAAACAGGAAGAAGTCATAGAAGAACTAAAGAAGACTGTTCAAACAAGGATAAACAACCAAGAACATAAAAAGCAGGAGGTAAGCGACAAGTATAAAGAAATACTGGAAACAAAAGCAATGCGAGGAAGCACAGTAGAAGAAATATGGGAAACCCTTGAAAGGAATATAACGAACTTGATAATCGTCAAAGAACGCATAAAGGAAGCAAACGAAAAGTCTTGGGTACAATTTGAAAACACTATAAAAAACGCATATTCAGAGAATCAAAAACTATTCTGTAGAATAATTAAACAGATGAGACAAAAAAAGCAAGAATATTAAAGATGAACAAGGGAGAGTATTGAATGATGAAAAAGAAATAATGGGATGATGGAGAAGATACTTTATGACACTTCTGGAAGCGGAAGATATAAAATAAGATAATGGGAAACAACACAAAAGACCAAGATAATACAAGAAATGAAGCAATAAATGTGACAAGGGAAGAACTAGACAAAGCAATATTAAAAATGCAGCTCGGCAAGGCAACAGGACAGGACATGATTTCACCAAAAATGGTCAAACAGGCGGAAAAAACAACTAAAGAAGAATTACTGAAAGTAATGAAAAAGAAAAAGAAGGGCGTACACCGCTAGACTGGCAGGTAGGAATAATAGCACTAACATATAAAAAAGGAGACGTATGAGACTTCGGGAGGCATCTCTCTCCTGAGTGTACCTGGCAAACTACATGCAAGAGTCATAGAACAAAAGCTAAGAGAAAAGTTAGACGCAACGCTGGAAGAAGCGCAGTGCGGATTCAGGAAGGGAAGAAGCACGCAAGACCTAATGTTCTCCCTGAGACAAATTAACGAAAAAGCGATAGCGACAAACAAGCAAGTACATATGCCACATAGATCTAGAAAAGGCTTTCGATAAAGTGGAAGGGGAGGACGTTTGGAGATGCTTAGAAAAAAGAGGGGTAGAGAAACACCTGACTGACGCAGTCGGGGCGCTTTACCAGTGCTGTAGAAGCTATGTAAGATGCAACAATCAAAAGTTGGAGGAGTTCGAAACTACAACAGGACTAAGAATAGGATGTGTACTGAGCCCACTACTTTTAACAGTACTACCAGACAAGGTAATTAAAAACTGTAAGAAGACAATAAGACCGTTCACAATAGGGCACTGGAAAACGCAGAAGATACAAGTAGCAGAACTAGCATTCGCCGATGACATGGACATCCTTGTGGCGAGCGAGATCGAGCTACAAAATAACGTGAACGTGTGTGTTTGTGGAACTAGAAAGGATGATAATAAACAAAAAAAAAGTAAAACGTTGGTGATAGATACTAAACAAACAAAACACAGCATAACAATAGGCGGCTCAAAACTGAAACAAGTCCTTAGGCGTTGTAATACACGAAGATGGTAAAATTGACAGCGAGATACACCAAAGAAGAGGAGCAGCAGGAAGACTATACAACGCAATAAGAGAAACCTTTTTGGAAAAGAAAGAAATCCCTAAACAGACAAAAGTGGAGGTATACAGGGAATTTTTCTTTTTAGTATACATAGCCTATGTATACTTAAAAAAAAACGCGTCAATTTCGCCTATTGTGTAGGCAACCAACTATACAGACAACTGAAGCATGCTGTGACCACAGCAATCAAATTAATTCAATGCTAAAAAATAAAATTAATCTTTATTTAGCGTCAAACAATTTTTAGAAAATTTAAATCAGAGGGATGCGTAATAAATTCCCATAAAATAAAAACTGAGAGTAATCACGTTTTAACCGAAGAAATGAAATGAAATATTTTATGCTACGTTGAATAATAATAATTAAAAAAAGTTTGCCATCGCCGGGAATTGAACTCGGATCAACTGCTTGGAAGGCAGGTATGCTGACCATTACACCATTTTACCATGTATGTGTTTTGTACAAAAGAAATATAATGTGCACGGACCTTACGGAAACATCCTGTCGATTTTTATATTTAATAAATAAATCATCATCTGCGTCCTATATACCTACAAGGTCAAATGCTTATTTAATATAAACACTGCATCAACATAACCTTCATACTCAAATAATTCACAACTATAGTGACGTTTATTTATGATTTTTAGTTGTCGGTATAGTTGGTTGCATACACAATAGGCGAAATTGACGCGTTTTTTTTTAAATATACCTAGGCTATGTATACTAAAAAGAAAAATGCCCTGTATAAGAAGGTTGCATTGCCGGTGCTAACGTACTCGTGCGAGTCGTGGACAACAACAGAAAAGCATCAAAGTAAGATAACAAACATGGAGATGAGATTCTTGAAGAAAATTGAAAACAAGACCAGACTAGTCAGAATCAGGACTAAAGTACATAGACAAAATCTGAAAGTAAAACCGGTAAAACACTGAGTACAACAAAATCAATTGAGATGGTGGGAACATGTCGAAAGAATGGAGCGCTCAAGGCTGCCAAAAAGGGTATACGAGGCAAGAACAGCAAAAAGAAAAATTGGAAGACCGAGAAAATAGTGGCAGTAAGAAATAAAAGAAGCAATGCAAAGTAGAAGGGCAAAACTGGAGCGAAGTAACACAGATATCAAACGATAGAAAGACATGGAGAAGAAGAACTATGGAGAAGAGAACCTGAGCCAGTCTAGCTAAATACGCCTACACCGAAAGGTACAACAGGCGTCAGAATTAAGTAAGTAAAGTATATTTATGGAACATTTAGCAGACTGAATTTTTAAATCAAAAGAATCCAAAAAAATTATTTTATGGTATTTGTCCTCTTCTAACTCCCTTGCTTGCATAGCTTCAAATATATCGTCCTTACCGTTTCCTTCGGAGCATTGTTTTTTTTTCCTCTTTTCGGCTGCTATTCATTCAAAATCCTCCTTGGCCACCTCGAGTCTTTTATCCTTTTCATGTGTCTACCAAACCATATTTTTCTTCTCGACATCCTCGGTTATGTTGTGGTCATATACATATTTTCCGTGATTCCTCCTTTCTAGTCTGTATGTTCGTCACCATAAGTTTGTTTCTATTTCTTTTTGTTATATTCCCTGTTTTGGCGTTGTAAGTTATTATAATTTAAACGATGCTTTTATATATTCTCTTGTTGGTGTTTTTCGTAATTGTTTTGTTCCATAAGATCGAATTTAGTATTGTCTTTCTTGGTTTGTTTGTTATTTCTTGCATCTTCATCATCATACATGTTCACTAAGGGATATTCTTAGATATATATGAAAGGATGAAAGGATAGTCATAATGTTAAATGTATTCCAATTCCATATTTCGGTGATATATTGAAGAAAATTGTTAAAAATTATAATCAAAACAAGTACATTTAAAGCAATGTATAAAACAACAAAAAACACTTTCAACACCTTCTTCAGAGCAAAAGATAGAACTAAGGATTTGTTAAAATC
>JABXWE010021190.1:0-16220 GCA_014611495.1 Limonius californicus | reverse complement strand
TATAAGCAAAAACGTGCTGCTTCTTGCGTTCACATACATAATTTTTACAGGTAACAGTGAACAATAAAATCGTTTATTTTGAATAAAACACTTTCACACCTACACGGTTGTTCCAGCAACCATATAAAGTAGAAATAACCAGAATGTCAGGCACATTATTCACAGCCGACAACACCTATGCCACAAAACATCCTTTGATAGCAAAAAAATATTAACCGAAAAATATAATAAAAGCCATACATCAAACGGGCGAATACATCATAAAAAATGTCACTGGTCGCCGACAAAGATTATTCACGCTTTGCTTAAAAGGTGATAACTTACAGCTAAAATGATATAGGTATTCAATAAAATAAAGAAACCAACTGTGTAACAGATCTACGACTGAAATAAAAAGCTTACGCGCAGCATAAATAACGCCGTACTGCTTCAACTGAAAAAAATTCTGTCTCCCTACATTAAATTTATAGGCAAATTTGGCAAAATGAAATTTATGCTTTGAATTCCCCAAATTCGATCAAGACGGAAAATTGGTGGAATCGCTAAAAAATCTATGGGTACCTAAAACAAGAATTAATAAGTTTAATATTTCTGTACCATTCTGTAAAATACTTAGTACTTAGAATTACAACTGCAATTTGTAAATGCGAAATACCAAAGCAATTAAAGAATATTTTTCAATATTGGTATCACGATTTTTGATATAAACTGTATAGTATTAAATTATATTCTGAGAATCGAAATATAGCTTCATATTTGATTTATGTTAAATTTCAAAAAGAGCTTTCTAAACGTGTTTGGTACGTTGAATAGCTGTATCTAATTTACCTATACAGTGCGATCGAGAGACAGTCGTGGGTGGGCTATAGGTTAGCGCGTTAGACTAAGTTGAAGAGCTGCGGTTCAATTCATAATACCGGTATATCGATTTTTTAACGGCCGTTCTCCCTCGCAGGGCAAACCAGCGAGCTATTCTGCCTAGTAAATCTTCTCTGGAATAGAAGTGTTTACACTTCCCATGGTTCTAAACCCACGTTAAGCTGTAGGTGTTTCATGCCTGTGGTTTAAAATGCACAACGTGGGCGGAAGAGAAAACGTCGCTATGCTTCGTAAGATAAAGCACTCGAAGAAGTGCGATCCAAAATAATTTAAGGACACGTGACTTTGATTAAGACCCATTATCATCAACAATACGTTCCGTTTTGTCAGCGAACTTGATCAGTACTTACACCTCTCGAGTTTTTTAGCATTCGTTTTATTACTTTCACTTCCTGCGTTTCTTGTTTCTGTTTTTATAATTCTAATAACAATAAAAATAAAGACTTAAATGTCGTAACCGGTTGCTTTATTAGTTAAGACAAACAAATTACAAAGATTTGGTTTGAATAAGGGTGACATTTTAGGTTAACATGGTGTTCAATGTAGAGGAGGATACATTTATTTTCTAAAACTATTTTCGATTCGGTGAACGAGACCAAAATTGTGTTTAGTAGTACTCCTGCCGCTCTTGTTTCAATCAGTTCCGAGAGAAACCCCCAACACTGCAGTCTGTTATGAAATTTTCAACGTATTGTACAACGGTATCATGAAATAGACAGGAAGTAACGTAAAGGAAAGTCTAACAGCAGGGCATCTGTGCTTATAAAAGACACTGTACAGGACAGGGCCAAAGGGCTATTAGCAGCCTGCGTACCAGAGATATTTTGCCGTCCATACCAATGCGGATCTATTACAAGTACATATGCTATTAGAATCCAAACCTAACCCATGGTGGATGTTTTTTCAGTGTTCTGTATACTTGGCAGGGGTAAAAATTTGCCATAATATTGCGTTAAATACATCGTATAAACGTATTATTTAAATGTATATGTCTATATAACAAATATCGGTTGCACAGCGAAGCACGCAGTATTCGCAGTGCAGAGCAATTCGCGCTGGTCACTACTCTAATATAGTGGCATTTGCAGCTGGTCGTGCTTCGGAGAGCACGTAAAATTGTCGGTCCCGGTTGCAATACGAACATCTTTGACAATCGTAAATCATATGGTGGCACTTCTCTTCTCTGTTCGACGGTTAGATTAGCCTCCTGCCCGGCATACGCGTAAAGAAGGCTCACAAAACAAACTCTATTGCAGATAAGGTATCTAACAGGCCACTGGTCTACATACAGAAGAACTCAAAACAAAACTGTATAAAAATATCACACAGAAGTCCCGTAACTTAATAAAATGTGTGAATCCATAGTGTTAAACGCACACTCTTTTTGCCTTTCTATTTGCCAATTCGTCAATTACATATGACAATTCCAAACTTTCACACAATTCCTTCTCTGGGCAACAGTCCTAGATCACTAAACTTCTCTTGAGTCTCCGATGTTCTTAAAAATCTAACTGGTAATGTCAGAAGAATTGTTAAAGCTATAATCAGATTAGGAAATGATGACATTTTTTTTTGTGTATACCTATGTTAAGTTTTTTAATGGGTCTGCCCCAAATGCAATTCCACTGTTCAAAACTGTAAATGTTATTTGCTCTTTGAAGAGCTCAAGATTAATACTCTTGCTTTCCTTGTTAATTAGGAGAGACACATCTAAGTCAAAGCAAGATCTTTTAATTTCCTCTTCAGTCATTTCTCGAAAGTTATTTTCTGATTTTATTTCATAATCGCGATCCTCGTTTGTACAGCTTGCGTAGTGTCGATGCGGTGTGAGGCAAAGCTAAGCTAGTTTGTGTAACCCGCAGAGGCGGGCCTCTGCGGGTTACTGTGTTGGTGCAAAACCGTGCTTGACTTGCCTGGTGTGTGGATGTTTCTTTTTTATGCCCTTGATACTCCTCTAATGCGACCCTAATACGAGGAGTGCCATTAATTTGATCCCCAAATGGCAAATGGAGACCAGCACCCAGTACCAACCACCCAGGGAATTAGAAAAATTTCCGATCCGTGGAGTAACTCGAACTGGGAAACGTTCGGACTGTTGCATCCAAAGCCTGGCTGCTTTACCACTGAGCCACCCCAACCTTTAAGAAATTATAAAAAAAATTAAATACATAATGACATTCCTGTAGATTTTCAAACCTTCCTTGTATTAATAATCGTTAGATAAAATTGTACCCGGATCAATTATTTTGAAGTTGTGATCGGTTCCTCGGGAATTACATAATCAAGAAGACGAAGTTTAGTCCTACTTTTTATAACTGGAAATTCTGCCTCTACATTTACTTCTGCAGCTAAAGTTTCTGCATCGCTGATATGTTTACTAAATTTTAATTTTATTTTTTAAAAGTGTAAAATAAAGAGGCCGCTCCTGCACGCACACATTGCACACCGGCCCTGATACAGGATATTCAACAGCGAATGGATGCAAGTCTCAAAAACTGTTGTTTTGTAACTGAGTTACTGAGTATTTACATTAGAGGTCTTTGATGTGGTAAGTGTAAGCCTTGCAAAAAAGTACTTCATATGCTCCTACAGAAAGTGTCATTCAAGAGTTGTTGGCAGCTGATTTTAAAAAGTTGTTATGTTCATTTTAAAATGTGCCGCTTTATACGAATGAATTAATCCCTTAATTTGTTTGCCGCTTCGTAGGAATGAATATCGCTATTTTAATTGCAGTTTTATTTTGGGTTACCGTTTCACTATTTTGTTTTGTCTTCCGAAGTTTGAGATGTGCTAATAGTTTCTTTGTGTTAAAATTGCAGACTCTTGGTTTTCTTCCGCGCTCGACCTCGAACGCTTCCTGGAACTCGCGCGTTAAAAACAAAATCTTTCTAGAACATTCCCCAATGTTTCGAAATTTGGTGCAATATCGTTTGGGAGAAGTGAGGTCCCGTTGCCTTTTTGAGTTAGTCCATTTTCGATCTTTGGGGGCTCCGGTCGCCCGTACGGGGGCCGTAATTACGTTAAGTGCTGCAGGGGCGGCTCGTGGGTTTTTTTTTTGTAAGGGGTATCTGTTATATGTGTTCCGTTTCGCTGTTGTACCAAGGGGTATTTAACAGGCTGTCTGCTACTGCCGGATTAAATAGGAATAACTTGATTCAACCCCAGAAAAAGGCAATTCTTTAGTGAAGTGACCAATCGCCTTTCGGCGGATCATCTTCGAATCCCAACGCCCGTGATTCTGCAGCCATTTCTTCATACCATCGAAGGGTCCTGTCTTCGCTTACGTTCATCGTTAGCAGCCTTTTGGAAATCGCCGCCTTATTGTGCTTGCCTCGCAGCGAAAGTTAAAGTAAAACAGACCAGTTTTTTGTGTTTGGTGAAACGATACTTGCGCGCGACTTGCAAAATTTAGCGGAATTAAACTTTGTCTTGTTAAACCCAAAAAAAATGACCTTCAGTCGCCATATGTGTTAATCTGTTTTATAATAGAACTATTAGATTAGTGTCTTTTGTACTTGTTGGTGTAAGAAATTTGCAAGCTTTAAATATATAGGAGGAGGCACAACAATCACGGTAAGTCCCGTTCCCGTAAGCTGTTGGCTTCTCGGCCTTCCACGAGGACCTACAATCAGCTGGATTTGGAAGGTGGCCCCCACTTATTTTGACTCGCCCTGTACACAACTAAAGATTTTCTCCCATAAGCGATTTTGACGAACTCCCCCTACTTCTCTGAGCAAAGCCGTAGGCCTTTTCCATCCTCTTGTTTCCGGGTCGTCGAAAAGGCTCGATTGGCCGGTAACAAAGTGTCGACAATACTACACATGATTTAACGAAAATCTCAACAATGGTGACATTTTACATGTAACAGTTTTCAGTGATCCATTTTAGTGATTACTTACATAAACTTCCAAAACTATTGTACGTGGTCGACCGAAGATTCTCATATCTATCAAGAGATTGCAATATATTACCTTAAAAGAAGAAGAATAATTGGGACATTGCTTTTTTGTGAGCATTATCGGCAATTAGTTTTAAGACCGTTTGCTGATCAACTCTACGGTTGTTAACTTCAGTTTGGGGATCTTCCAGTAAGCTGCCACAACAGCTCGTTAGAGTTTTCTACGATAATTTTCTGACGACAGAATAAGCGGAGATCGTTGGCCACCGCAATCGCCCGATGTAACATCCCTCGTCGACATCTTGTATGTCGTTTACACAGAATTGAGGAGATATATGGTGGATGCCGACTCATGCCGTATATAAAATCACACCGAGACAGTTGGTAGCCATTTTTGAAAATATATAGGGTTAATGTTCTTTCACACAATATTAGGGGGCATTTCGAGCAACTATTGTATACAATAATTTACAAATTGTTTTTTTTTTAATTATTTTCTCTGTTATTAAATTAATTTATGTGTAGGCAAAAATGTGTTTTATTTTTAAATTTACAGGTTAACTTGTGTAATATAATATATATATAATATAATAAAAAAAATACAAGAAAAGTACTTAAAAGTCTCTAAAAAGAATTGCTATTGTATAAAATTATTGTACGAACATTTGTATTAACAAGCACACCACACATTCTTAACTTTCTGGCGCTGTTTAAAATACCATGGTACGCCATTGGAATTAGTCAGGGGTATATTATGTAGTAAGCGGTCAAGAGAAAATCAGTATGAAGCGGCCCCTTAAATAATTTCGATCGCCCTGTAGATTACTCACCTAAAAAATAAAGTATGTGTTCACTATTTGCTTATTGCTATAAAACTAAGTAGTAATGATAAATTGGCGCAGTTATGAAGGACTCTGACAACGTGACCGATATTCTTAAGATTCTCATGGTTTAAGCTAAATTAATACCAAAACATTTACATAACCTCACATTAGTTTTACCTATAATAAAGAAAAATCTTTAGTTCGTAGCCGCTTCTTGGCTTTTGTTAAGATTAAGGTGAGTTTTTTAAACATGAACTAAGTTGAAGACCAGTCATCCCCTTACATACGTGTGAATACATACCTTATTGCCAGATTTAAAAATAATAAAGTATTTATTTAGTTATTCTCTTGGCTTGTTACTTTAGGGTTGTTTACGTAAACGGAGTCGCAAACATAGCTATTCTAACCCGATTCTTCTATATACAGGGTGTTTGTTTCAAGGAACTTTTTTAAATTATTGGCTTCCTTAAATACGCTGTTGAAAATTAGAATTAAGTTAGGATAGTTACCGTAGTCTAATTCTTTTGTATCCCAAAACCAGTTGAGCAAGGTAAGTAGATATTTTCAGAAAGTTACTGCATTCTGCAGTATTGTATTGAATGTTGATTTGAATAAAAGGAAAATTCCTTCAACTCGCACCATCATCTACATTTAAAATTTTTTTCTGTTGAGTTTCTCACTACGGATGTTTGAAAATTAAACAGTACCTATATAGTTAGTTGTACTTGATAACCGTATATTTTTTGTTCCTTGGAACAGTGTAAATTAAAGACGCAAGTAGGCACACCATATACGTTCTGTTGAAGAAGTTGACTGTTTAATTAGAAACAGTGTTCAGATAAACATCATTAAACTGTGTTTTAATAAGGTATCTCTATTATAACGCAAGAGTAGAAAGCTTTATTTGCATTTCCTGCATTACCCTCTCGTAATTCGTCATCATGCAGTTCATTAATGAATGCTTACACAATTTTTTCTTCGTGTAAAGATGTAATTGTACAGTTCCGTATAATATCATGATCTTATTTGTTGCTATAAACGGCGACTAGATATATGTGACTCATTATCCATTATTTCAGCCGTTGCTGTAATAACTTCATCTGTACCTTTTGTCAGTCAACCACTATACTTTTAACGATATTACCATATTCAGGAAAATTTGTCAGACACACTTTTAAGGTGTTTGTAATCTACTGGTGTAGGTACAAGATTTGGAAACTCTTCACCGAATTGCACGAAACAGCTTGGTAATTACCAATAATCACGTGTTCAGCGCAAGCAGACTCCAAATTTTATATGAGTGTAGAAATTTCCTCAATTTATCAAAATCTGTCCTTGCATTTTATTACCTCTTATACAAAGTGTCTTATGATGCGAGGTCACTACTTCACCTACGTGTAAGAGAGGTGAAAAGAAGCGAAACTAACAAGTGGTCATTTTCTTTAAATTGACTATTAAAGAAGTTATGGCTTGTTTTAGTTAAATAGTCAAGCAGCCGAATCAATAAATGTTATTAAGTGGTATTTGATATGTGAGTAGTGTGTGGCGGTAGCGTAGTTGGTAGAGCGCTCGCTTTCTGAGTAAAACGTAGAATCTGGCTTAAGTTGGAAACCTAAGTATTACTATGCAGATTTATAACAATAAAAATCTTGTCTGCAACCCACCGCATACAATTTTCCAATCCTGAAAACTTTCTCTGGAATTTCTGTCGTTCGGATTCGACGTTAAACTATAGGTCCCCCGTGTTTCTTACTTAGCGCTGAGGAGAAACACGTGGCAGAGAAGAAGCCGATGGCCAGTAGTGGGACAAAAAGCCTGTCAATTATCAACAATCAATGTATTTGATACAAACTGTCTACGTTACTGTGAAAATGATATTATTTACGTGTATGTTGATTTCTCTGCTTGCGCAACGCGAGAGTACGCCGATATCCATTACATGTACGGTTTTTGTGATGGAAACTCAGTAGCAGCTGCTCGAGAATCTGAGTTGAGATTTCCAAATCGGTGACTACCAGACCGCCGAGTTTTCCAACGAGTGCATAACCACCTACGTGAACACGGAACTTTTCCGAAACCGTCGTCTGAGCGTCCAATACAGCAAGTACTAGACAATGAGGGCAACGTACTGCGAAAAATTGATAATAATCCCAACACCTCTATTCATCGTGTATCTGCACAGTGCACAAGTTAATGTACCACGAATGCGAGTTTGGAGAACATTAAAACGTCATGGTTTATATCAATTTCATATCCAGCCTGTTCAAGTCTTCTTACCTACAGATTTCCCTAGTGGTATAGAATTTTGCCACTGGATCATTCAAAATCGAACTCTACGTAATAGAATTTTATTCACGGATGAGGCAACATTTACAAAGAGCGGATTAGTGAACAGAAAGAACAGCCACTCTTGGGATTTGGAGAATCCACACGAAACCAAAGTGTCAAATTATCAACATAGGTTTTCAGTAAATATCTGGTGTGGAATTATTGATATCATGCTCATTGTTCCGTTCGTTTTTGAGACTCTTTTAACCGCCGACAAATATTTAAAATTTCTAGAAGATCATTTGAGAGAATTATTAGATGGTGTCCCTCTAGCGATCAGATATGGTATGTGATACCACACGATGGTGCCCCTGCGCACTTTGCGTTACGTGTAAGACAATTTTTGAATCAACGGTTTAAAGGACTTGTAATCGGTAGAGGAGAACAGCACCCCTCACCTCCAAGATCTCCGGACTTAACTTGTTTAGATTATTATTTGTGGGGCCATACGAAAGATATGGTATACCAACCACCATCAGAGGCTGTTGTAGATCTTACGAGACGCATTTTTGAGGCAGCAGAAAACAAAAAACAAGAAATAAGGGTTGCTTATCAAAGGAATATGACGTATCACGTTTTCCGTATAAAATATTTTTTATATTAAAAATACAAATTGAATGTTGTGGTGCGGTAGAATTCTGAAAGCCTTACGAAACTGATTTTTGATAATTTCGAGCGTGACATTCTGTCACTCAGAGTTTAATAACCCATTTGACATACATATTGAGTTGTGTAATAGTACTTAAACACCACAATTACAGTGACTTCAGTTTTGATTAATTGTAAGTTAACCAGTTAATTAAATTGTTAAAACATTCTCATCGATAGAAGCACATGCTATCAATGAATTAAATTTATCGAGATCCTGTGCTTTTTTTACTGTCGTTTTGAACGGTTCAATCTAGCTGTTTAAATTTTCCACGCGAAACCCGAATTACCATCATATCTGAATTAATACCGAAAAAGCGGTTAAACCATGCTCTTACATTCGTTAACCTGACATAAAATGACGGATTGGGCTAAATGCGTGTAAGATTGATGAGACGTGAAACATTTAAGAAATTTTAACTAGATCTATAACGTGATGGAAACCTATTTTTTAAATTCTCACCTAAACCTTTTCGTCTCAACTGTTGCATTACGTTTGTAGAAAAAAAGCATACTTTATAAATTTAGCGGTGTGAACTTCATTAAGCTTGATGAACTAGCGATAAACAAAGCTCGTGCCTTAATGATAATTATACAGGATGGCTAGGTTCAATTTTATAGTTCTCCTGAATTAATTGTTTCTCGGAAGCATTAAACTGTTAATTATCCTCTCTGAAAATCAGCGCATGTTATGGATTGTGATTTCCTGATTTATATGTTGATGATATCCTCTATTCTTGAAGTAATTAAGTTTTTAATTGTAAAAGGTTTTGGTTGTAATTGCTGATTTAATAGAATATATAATACAAGACTTAGATTTAAAATAGGTTTGTCAATTACTACATAATATATAGACAGTTTGTAACCATTTTTGAAAATATGAAGCGCAGTGTTACTATTAGTGCAGATAATGATAGAGGTTATGTTGAGCAGCTACTCTAGGTAACAATCTTACAAAATATTTTTTTATTTATTTAAACTGTGGTATTTAAGCCAACTGTTAGTGTAGGCAGAAATCTGTTGAAAAATGTATTTAAATAGTCTTATAAAATTGTATTTTCTTACGTACTGGAACTCTTGTAATATAATAATATACATATATATTTGGGATTAATTATGTAAAAGAGCTGGGGTGGCTGAGTGGTAAGACAGCCACGCTTTGGATGTAATAGTCCGCACGTTTCCCGGTTCGAATCACTCCAGGGGTCGGAAACTTTTCGAATTCCCTGGGTGGTCGGTGCATTAGAAGAGTAACAAGACCATAAACAAAAACATCTGCACACCAGCAAGGACTAGGTATATATAAATATACAGTGCGAGTGTAACGTCTGGAAGTATCGAAATAAATCGTCTATTAAATGTTTTTGAAAAAACGAACATGTGAAGGATCGCCGTAGGGGTGGTCGTCCAAAAACCTATGAAGGTACTGAGCTAGATATGTCTCTACAAGAGAATCCCCATAGAAGTACAAGAAAACTAGCCGCAAATAATGGCATTACCCAATGGTCAGTTTCAGTTTTAGAGTTTTAGAAAAATAAAAATGGCATTTCTGTAAAGTTTACTTAGGCCGGCCACACATCAAAGAAACTAGAAACGTGAAACATGAAAGATGAAACGTGAAACATGAAATATGAAATACGAAACTGATACTGTGATACACACACCGAAGAATCAAAACTAAAGTTAGTTTTGGTTATCAATGGACACCGATGAGAGTTCGGATGACGCTATGGTTGCTGTTGTAACCACATTATTATTGTTCGCAAAACAGAAAAATAAACGAAAGAAACGACGTTATTGGGTGCATCCGTATAACTATATAAATATTAAACATGGTTCCTATGTAGTGTCAAAAGAACTAAGTCATCATCCAGACAAATTTCAATCATTTTATAGAACGTCTTTGCAGACATTTACTACATTAGTTGCCATTGTTAGACCTCACATATTTAAAAAGAATACGAACTTCAGACTGGCTTTAGGAGTTGAGGAAAAGTTGTTAATTACATTGAGGTAAGTAAAAATTCCAGAGAAGGTTTTTAGCATTAAGATCCCACGGTTGCAAGCCGAATTGGGAAATTGTGTGTGGTGGGTTGCAGACAAGATTTTTATAAATCTGCATAGTTCTGCTTAGATTTCGAACCCAAGCCAGAATCGACGTTTTATTCAGAAAGCGAGCGCTCTACCAACTGAGCTACCACCGCACACTGAAAACCTTCTCTGGAATTTCTGTCGTTCGGATTCGACGTTAAACTGTAGGTCCCCCGTGATTCTACCTTAGCGCTGAGGAGAAACACGTGGCAGAGAAGAGGCCGATGCCCAGCAGTGGGACGGAAAGGCTGTTGATGATGATGATGAAGTAAAAATTAACATTGATATTTGATATATATTTTAATTGAACTATGTTACGAAATATAAAATAATACTTTATTCAGAAACAGCAGCATTAACAAGGTTCACATATTGTTTTCCATTTTCAGTAGAATATTTAAGTTGCTGTCATAAAAGGACATTGATACTGCAGAAGAATACGGGAATTGAAGAGGAACTTGTACAGTATTACGTGCAGAGTCTTCATTTAAAATCTCATCATAAAGAACAAAAATTCATTGTTTATACCGTCTCTTTTGAGCATCACTTAGTGTTTTTAAATCGGGGAGTAAGCTTTTCAGGAAAAGTAAGTCACTGCCTTCTTCGTCGGATGATTCTTTCTTTTTTGTGTTTGCATTATATTTATTGCTCAAGACAGTCAAACATTGTACAGCTGCGTTTTCCCAGTTTTCTGTACTTTGAATTTTGTGTTTCTTGGAGGAGAACCTTTGGGGAGTTGCTTTTGACAAATCGGTTGACACGGAAGAAACTGTATCACTTTCCAATAAGTCTGAAATAGATGGTTCATTAATTTGTTGACTATCTCATTTCCATCTTCAATATTCTTGTGCGGAATATCTGAACTATTTCTTATATACTATATCTTAATTTGGGTGTGTTTCGGTTTTGTATTTCATAATAACTGCAATACATCTAACAAAAAAGTAAGTAAGCTACCAAATTATTGATCTATTTGATTTTTGTTTTAAAACTTTAAAAACAAATACCTCGAAAACTTCTTAATACAGTATCATACTTCTTTAACATATTTGCTTGTACAATTTCACGCTCTTTCCAAATCCATCATAAAAAATTAGGGTATCAATTTAAAAAAATCGTCATAACTCAGAAACAAACGACAATCTACAAATAATAATTACACTAAAATATGTCTAATTTAAGATAAAAATCGGCGTGCTCGAGGATATCTTTCAAAAACATTTAATAAAAGATTTATTTCGATAGTTATATATTTGGGATCATTATACAGGGTACTTCACCGTGAGTGGCCTATTAGACGTTTTCGCGAAACTACAAGTAATATGAAACTGAAAATTTATGAATAGGGGTTTTCCGGATTGCTCTCTTTAATGAAAATAATGCCACTTATGTGACACTTCCGGTTACACCGGAAGTCGGTATCAACTTCGTTATTTTAAATGGCTTGGTATATATTTTATGTCGGAATCAAATTCTATTCATTATTTTAAGGTAACTTTCAATAGCGTTCCCTATATCAAAAATTAATAGGTTTTGAGATATTTCGTTTTGAATGAAATCTCATGCCAAAACTAACCCATAGTTAAAAATTAATAACCTCCGCTATGATAAATTCCAGAAATCAATTTTTCTCCCATATGTTTATAAGAGATGGAGCTTATGTGTGCACCAACTACAAATGCGCCAAAATGTACAGGGTGTTCAGAAATGTGAGTCGAATTTTGACTGCGACCTGTATTAAGTCGCTTATTTTAAATGAAACATGCTGTATTTTATAATCTCATTCGATTCCTTCTTTGATTACCTTTCAACCAATGTAGGCATTCCCTATAGCTAGATTGTACGGTTTTTGAGTTATTTAAAGTTATTTAGAAAGCTGATTATATTTATAGCAATATCGAGTATAGTGTGCCATGAAAAATAAACAAATGTTAGTCCTGTCATTGGAAAAGTAAATAATTCGCTAATAGTGTCAACGTGTTGTTATAAATATGCAAAATAATTATTCTAATGCAGATTACGTAAACTTATTTTATATACATTGAGAATGCAATAGAATTCTTAGTAGAACGTGCAGAAGGTTCAAGAATTAAATCCAAATCTGCCACCTATGAGTGAAAATAAATTCAGAAAAATTTAGGCAAATTTTCTAGAGTTTGGCACTTTTAAAGCCACAAAAATAAATCCCAGTCCAGTTACTGGAAACGAAGAAAACAAAATAACTGTCCTAGCATATTGCGAAGCATATCCACAGGCATCCATTTACACCGCAGTACATGACATAGTATTCCTTATACCTCTATACAAAGAACTTTGTGGAAGCATAAAATGCACGCCTATAAGTTTACTACGGTACAAGCTCTGCATCCAGAAGATCCTGGTAATAGAATTCAGTTCTGTGAAATGATTTTAATTCGCGATCAAGAAGATAATGATTTTTTGAAAAAAATTATCTGGGCAGATGAGTCAAAGTTTTCACGCGAAGGAATATTTAACATACGTAACCACCATATCTGGGCAAATAAGAACCGTCACGCAATAAGGGAAAGAGGATATCAGAAAAGAATTAGTTTTAATGTATTTTGTTTATTAAAAGACAATAAGTTGAATTACCATATTTATGATGGCACCTTAACTTCTCAACGTTATGTAGAGATACTAAGGACAATAGTTACCAATTTTTTGGACGATTTAGCAGTACTGGATTATGCAAGATGTTGGTATCAACTAGACGGAGCGCCTCCTCACTCTACACGAGAGGTATCAAACATACTAGACGATATCTTTGAAGATAGGTGGATTGGACGACGCGGCCCCTGGTTATGGCCCGTTAAAAGTCCAGATCTCACCCCACTTGATTTTTATTTGTGGGGAAACATTAAAAACAAAGTGTATGATACACCTGTAAATACACGAGAAGAATTGGAAATGAAAGTAAGAAGGGCGTTCGAAGAACTAGACGCCACTAACGGTGTTATGACCCGAATCTTAAATAAAATTGTTACGAGTTAATGGGCAGCATTTCGAGCAGTACTAGTTTAAAGGACGTGTTTGTTATCAGTTTTTATAATATTTCTGTCGGTATTTCTTATTATGTTCAATATCTTTAAAATCTAATTAACAATTTTCTTATTTTAATGAACATGCTCAACGTTGACGTGAATTATTGTTATTTTCGTTGTATTGTTTGTGTTAAATTTGTTGTAGGTACATATTAAAATTTATTCAAATTTCACACTGTATTTTTATGATGCTTTCAATAGCTGTACTTTGGTGCCAGAAAAAGTAAACCGTTAGATCTGCCTTCTCGCTTTTAGCTTGTCAGACTTTAAATTAACAAGTGTAAACTAGATATACCTTTAAGAAAAGTCGCCATGAGGAACGTCAAAGGGCGTTACCTTCACATGTAATTACCAATGATTTCCCTATTGCTAATATAGCATATTGCAAATAAATCTTACCAGTAAAAAGAAAGAAAAAGTAACAGTTCATGGTTTTTTTCTTTTGTCCTTAGTCAGTTTTAGATCACCACGTTCTGGGTGATGGTTAATATTAAATTATTAAAAAAAATATGTTTGTTCTCCATGGTACACTATACTCGATATTGAGTTTAATTGCACCTTTTTCTAAATAACTTTAAATAACTCAAAAACCGTACAATCTAGATATAGGGAATGCCTACATTGATTGAATGGTAATCAAAAACGGAATCGAATGAGATTATAAAATACAGTATGTTCCATTTAAAATAAGCGACTTAATAGAGGTCGCAGTTGTCAACATTCGACTCACATTTCTGAACACCCTGTACATTTTGGCGCATTTGTAGTTGGTGCTCACATAAGCTTCATCTCTTATAAACATATGGGAGAAAAATTGATTTCTGTAATTTACCATACCGGAGGTTATTAATTTTTAACTATGGGTTAGTTTTGGCATGAGATTTCATTCAAAACGAAATATCTTAAAAACTATTAATTTTTGATATAGAGAATGCTATTGAAAGTTACCTTAAAATAATGAATAGAATTCGATTCCGGCATAAAATATATAGCAAGCCATTTAAAATAACGAAGTTGATACCGACTTCCGGTGTAACCGGAAGTGTCACATAAGTGGCATTATTTTCATTAAAGAGATCAATCCGGAAAACCCCTGTGTATAAATTTTCAGGTTCATATTACTTGTAGTTTCGCGAAAACGTCTAATAGGCCACTCACGGTGAAGTACCTTGTATATGGATAGGGTTGTTTAATAAGCCGACGATGATTCACTACTGGGAAACTGTAGGTTTAATAGATAGTCAAATAAAAATAAAGAAATTTATTATAAATCTCAACTAGAACTAAAAGTTATAGCATGTCATTACAAAAAAAAAATGTTTTTAATGGGTTTCTAATTGGAAATTCAGCATCTAGAAGAAGATGTCAAAAATAATAAACATTTTAATTAGCTGAAACACAAGTTACAGGAAATGTACTTCAAAATCGTATGCAAATTAGATAGCTGTTAAATTTATCGATCCTATTTTTCTGTAGTATTTAACCTTAAAAATATCGGTCTTTGAAATTACGTTGCGTCCCCCCCCCCCCCCTCCCTTTCTAAATTTATACCTTTGGTCTTATTAATAGTTTTACTATGGTTGCAAAAACAATTTTAAGTTAAGTTTATTACTTAGTTTGTCTGGAATTTAAATACGTTAGCCTCCCACCTATTTCGGCCACATTTTGGATACGTTTATTACAATGTTCGTCTATGTTAATTGTACATCTACAACAAGTTGTGTGGTCGAAAAGACTTTTTCAAATTACTTCAAGGGTTTTGCTATATACATATAATATTATTGAATTTGCTATGTAATATTCTCCTATGGTTAGTAATCTAACCTGTAGACTTTGTGAAACCACCAGCTGCCCCGCTTTCGTCTCATGGCGAGTTATTCGTGTTCTTTGAAATCATATTCAAGTAATACTCTGAGTATCTCTTTTATACAAGATATTTTTTCATTTAATTATAGTTCGTACCAGTTTCCATTAGTAGCGTGGAACAAGCTGTTCTTTTTTCTTATTTTATATCAATTTTGTATATTAAATCTGAATTTTTTATAGGTTGTACTGACGTGTCAATCTTAACTTTTCGTGTCAATTCCCTTTGTCACAAGACCGCTACTCGATCTTTCTTTCCTTTATATAGCAGTAATTGACATGTACATAAGGACCTACCAGTGGCCTAATCGTGACGTCTCCGGAACCGCGGGGGTGAAGATGGTGTAAACAATTCTACTTCCACGATGTATGTGATTAGAGCACCTTGGGCTCGTGTTAAAAATCCCATCTTCCGGTACTAGAATTTGATTACAGCGTAATTTACATAAACGTATGTATTAATTAACTAAGTATTTTTATACAATATTATACATAGAATATTAAACTTGCTACGAATCGCGTTGTTCCGTAGCATATAACCTAATGTCAAAACAAATATTTTGCTTCAATTCGTGTGTCGTCAGATTAATTTAAATTGATAACAAACAAGAAATTGCCAATACTTCA
>JABXWE010021188.1:0-14304 GCA_014611495.1 Limonius californicus | reverse complement strand
ATTCTGCTGTATTCAAACAATTTTGGGTCAAATTTTCAATTATTATTTTCTTATATCTTAA
The DNA here is from genome assembly GCA_014611495.1 of Limonius californicus. Taxonomy (NCBI): domain Eukaryota; kingdom Metazoa; phylum Arthropoda; class Insecta; order Coleoptera; family Elateridae; genus Limonius; species Limonius californicus. The sequence goes on along the minus strand of JABXWE010021188.1, from coordinate 14,243 downwards.
GGGTCCCATTGCCAAAGAAATGCTTTTTCTAGTTTGTATATATTGTAATCTACCATCGGATTTAATATTTGTATCTGTTTCTGATACACCCTGTGTAGACCAATTGGTTGCAAAGAAGCAATGCCAAACTTCTCATTAAAATTTGTTTAAGATTTTTTCCCATAATAATTACTTTTTGATTTCTTTTTTACTATTTCTATTATATGTTTTTTTGTGTTTTTTTTTGTGTTTTTTTTTGTATAGAGTTGTTATTTTTTTTATTAATAACGAGATAATTTGAGTTTATCATCTAGTGTTACGTTTCTTATATGCGGCCCGCACAACATTTTTAAATTTGTAGTTGGCCCATTGTAAAAAAAGGTTGCTCATCCCTGCTTTAAGGTATCCAATTCGTCCCTCCAAAACGTCTTCAACAGCCTGGTGCATAGAATCTTCATTCCACGATCAACCAGCGTTCTAACTCGTCGTCTTCTTTCTTGCTCAATACAGTTCCGGGGCTCAGTTTTCAAGGACGTATTTTGACTCTACCGCGAATTCGATCCTGAATGGTTCCTCGAGGAACACCGAATCTTCTGCTAGCTTCTCTTATACCGAAGTTGTCCTCACGAATAGCCTTAAGAGCATTCTCCAAAACTTCTTTAAGATATTTGAATACTTCACGGTTTTTGTAGCGACCCATGGTCTAGGAGAAAAAATTGTTAATATCTACCTCCCAAACAAACTGAGAGGCGGCCGTGGGCTGGAGGTTAGCGCGTTAGGCGTTTACGCTGAAGGTCATGTGTTCAATTCCCAGTACCGTAACATCAGCTTTTTTTAAAGACAGTTCTACCTCACAAGACAATGGAATACCAGCGAGATATTCTGCCTGGCAAATTTTCTCTGAAGTAGAAATGTTTACACTTCCCGTGGTTCGGAGCCCACGTTAAGTTGTAGGTCCTGTATGTCTGTGGCACTCTAAACGCGCAACACAGGCATAGAAGAGAAGATCGCTACGTCTCGTAAGAGATAAAGCACTCTAAGAAGAAGAAACAAACCTTATTTCTCAAGGCGGATGAGTACTGATTATTATTAAGCCTATCTTCAGTCATTCCATATCATTCAAGATTTCAGTGTCTGACTACTGGTTTTCTGATATCTGATGGCTGAAATGCCATGTTCATTTATGTTTTAGAAGTGTGATTTATTTGTAGGATAAATTGGATTAAGTTTTGGAATTAACGTGAAAATACCATTCCTTAGCCACTTGGCTGAACATAGAAGTTATTTAAAATTTGACTAACCAGTCCTCAACACCCATCAAAATTTGCGGAATTTGAAATGTTTTAGATTATACGAATTATTAAAACAGCAACTTATTTTATATTTATTTCCGAAAAAAAAACTACTACTATGTTGTAATTGCATACAAGAAAGCAAATATTTACACTTTTCTTACCTTAGGTCAGTCCTCAACACACAGTACGCTACAAAACAGATTAGCATATCCAACTGTTAGGTTATGTAGTACATAATATTTATGACCCAATGGGCGGGAAAATGCTGCTGAACACTAAAGAGCTGCATTGTAATGCCATCTTCGGTGTATTTGTATTTTTTAACTTTATTTCCGTGTGTACTGGGTATAGCTGGGATTAGACGAACCTACCCTAAATGTCGAACATTATTTTTAAGTAATTCTGAAATTACACAAAACTGTCATTTTGCAATCGTGTGAAATCTTAAATATGCTGTAACGAATACTCATAAGTTTCTCAATTCAATGAAACATGAAATATTCGCAAATTAACATACAATTCTTTAGCGCTGTATTATAACTAATGCCTCTTCAATAGTAGCATCTACTTGAAAGTTGATTTCCAACTGCACATTGCACTAAATTGGACTAGATTTGCATAATATCTAAGATGCAGTTGCATGTTGAAATAGCACAAATGCCTGGAACGGTACAAGGTTCAATAAGCAAGACGAGGAAGGAGTAGTTGAAGTGGAAACGAATGGAATTGATGTAATCAGATAAGTCTATGCAAGTACAGATGCATTTGGAATTTAAGAATATTGAAAATTGAATTTATATGTTCTGCTTTCTTTACTTTTCATTAATTCTGTTCAAACCAGCATTAGATCCTCAATATTTCAATATTGTTCTAAAATACCTGAATGCATTATTTGTATTTCTATTTTACATATGTGAAATTATTACCTGATATCTGAAATTAACTTTAGTTCTTTGAAATTAATTTCTCATCTCTGATATGTTTTAATGTCGCCTAAATAATAAAGAGAAGGTTTTTAATAGTTGAATTACAAGCACTGAATGTGAATGATTAAAAAAAACAAAAATATTATATCCTGCAATTTGTAGTCTAAATTTCATAAAAGAATTTGTGTCGGGAAATTGAAATTCAGAAATTTAATTTGAGTTCACATACTACCGATTTTCTATTTGGAGTTGTATTTTTATGTAGCTTGCAAATCATGGGAATGTATGTGGGTATTTTATTTTATAAAAATAACAGAACCCATGGGCTACGCGCTACGATTTCTTGATGAATTCGTTAGAAATATTAACTAAGCTGTATGGGAGCTTTAGATTTCTACTTATCAAAATAATGTTTCGTTGTCGTTACAAACCTAATTTTTTAATGGAATATAGGTTATATACAGTAGCGCTCAAAAATATTTCACACCTTTATATTTTATAATATTCGGACAATATGTCTTTTACTTTGTGACCAATTGAAACTTAACTGTTATGAGCAATGATTCTAGGGATGAAGCACCCAAAAAGTACAACAAAGTTACATTTATCTGTTTAACTTTAGCACAATTCATTACGGAAGCGATTCAAGTATTCAATATCAAACATTTATTACTTTAAAGAAACTTTAAGCTACACGATTTTAAGCATTGAAGACTAGTGTAATAACATTACTTACTTACGTACTCCTTGGCTTGAGCAGTCCATGAAGGACTATAGCCTTCCACTCGGGTTGCGGAGCCTGGGGTTTTACGTGGGACGGTGGCTCCAGTCATGCTGATATAGCTCAGTAGGGTTTCTTCAGACAACCGTGGGCTAGAGGTTAGCGCGGTAGACTTCTACGCTGAAGGTCCTGGGTTCAATTCCCAGTACCAGAACATCGGATTTTTAACGGCGGTTCTCCCTCGCAAGGCAATGGCAAACCAGCTAGGTATTCTGCCTAGTAAATCTTCTCTGGAGTAGAAGTGTTTACATTTCCCGTGGTTCGGAGCCCACGTTAAGCTGTAGATCCTCTATGTCTATGGCACTCTAAACGTGCAGCACAGGCATAGGAGAGAAGATCCCTACGTCTGGTAAGAGATAAAGCACTCTAAGAAGAAGGGCTTCTTCCTGTTCTTTTCTTCATCTATTTCAACACTGCCTTCTGTCCTTGTCACTACACCTCACTTTGCAGTTTTCTCTTTGCATCATTAACGATCCCTGCCCACTCTTTTCTATTTTTTGCTGTCTTCTTCTAATTCCTTATTCCGAACTCCCGTAGGTCGTTTTCCACTCTATCCCCCATCTGTTTCTTGGTCTTCCTTTTGTCCTACTTCGCTCCATTTTTTTTTTTTGTTTTTAACACCTCGTGTGTCCTCCATACGTTGCAGGTATCCTGCCCAGCTTAGACGCCTGCTACGAATCACCTGGTAATGCTTGGACTTTTAAACATTGCTTTGAGCTCATGGTTCATACTTACTCTCCAGCCTTTATTCTCTTGCACCGGGCCGTATATTTTTCTTAAGATCTTCCGCTCCCATGTATCCAGCACTTTTTCTTTTTTTCTTGTGAGGGGCCATGTTTCTGCTGCGTATAACACCGCTGGCCGGATCACTGATTTATACACTTTTATCTTTGAAGTTGTCGAAAGTGTTTTTGATTGTAGCGCATTTTGTAGCGCGTAAAAACATTTATTACCTTGCATTATCCGTGCATTCACATAATCCAGGATTTCATTCCCTTCCGTGATCATCGCCCCCAGGTATTTAAAACAATCCACTTTATCGAAACACTGCACATTAATGGTTATATCTGCCATACCCTCGTACTTACTCGCGTTTCTTGCGGTTATCATGTATTTAGTTTTTGTGGTATTTACTTTTAGTCCTTGCTCTGCCGCTACTTTTTCAAAATATTTATACGTTTCTTCTAGGTCCTTCTTAGTTCTGCTGATGATATCCATGTCATCAGGGTATGCCAATATCTGGCACGGTCTGTTAAAAATTGTGCCACCGGGATTAATTGGGAGTCTTCGTACCACCCTTTCGAGTACCAAATTGAATAAAGTTGTTGAGAGGGCGTCTCCTTGTCTATATCCTGAATTCTTCCGAGGTTTGGCCTTGAATTCTCACCTTAGCCTTGGTATGTGCTAAACACATTTTCACTAATTTAATTAACTTCGTCGGTATGTTATATTCTTGCGTATAATAATATTAATAACATTAGCAGAGCTAAATATTTTGTAGGAAAGCCCTTACTGTCAATTACTGCTTGACAGCGACGAGGCATGCTCTCAAGTAGTTTATCAATCGTAGGCTGGGATATCTTCTTCCATTCATTTTCAAATTGTATGCATTTTTCGTTGTCATTTTTAGCCAGCGTAGTTTCAGTTCTTCCCACAAGTGTTTAATAGGATTGAGGACTAGAGACTGACTTGGTTACTTGAGGAGATTCACCCTGTGATTCTCGAATCACTTTCGCACTGTTTTCGTGGTGTGTTTTGGGGTCATTATTTTGTTGGTATATGGATCCTGGTTCCATTTGGGAACGTGCAAATGGTAGCATTATGGGATCTAGAGTGTCCACATACACTTGCTGGTCCATAATTCTTTGTATTCGGTATAATGAACCGACTCCTTTCGCCGAAAAACAACTCCATACAATCACTCTTCCTCCTCCATTTTGTACAGTGGGCAACTGATATTTAGGATTGAGCCTCAAAAAGATACGACGGACCTATTAAAAAACTAATAAAAATGTCAGGGTGTAAAATCTTTTTGAGCGCTACTGTATATGCGTGCACGCGTGCTGGTGTGTGTGTGTGTGTGTGTGGAGGGGGATTGCATTTTACTGATTGTTTTCTACCGTATTTTTTTAATGAAAAACTTTATAATTTTTATATTTGTGCAATCTCTAACTGTCTTCGGTTTTGCTATTTTAATCAAATTCTTTATATATTTTTGAAATTATTTGGTAGTATTTATGTAATAGAAAGTGTATTTTTTAAGTTATCAAACGTGAATGAGCGTGGTTTGACATTACATTTTTTAATATTGTGGAAAGCATCATAGTAACATACATTTACAGTTTTTATATTGTTACAACTATATACTGGTAATTTAAACATGATTGTTCCGAAAACCTTGGCAAAAATAGTATTTACACAAGGTTATACTTTTTAGTTTGATCTTACATTTAAAACGATAAATATATATGGTGCTAGTTTTAGCATACATTTTAGCAGACCTCGTTCAGACTTGTCGTGACAATGCACTCTTTCTTAACTGACTTGTCTCTAAATCAAAACATGTTGATTATTTTAATTTTAATTTAATTTAAATTTATTTAAATACTGCATTCTATGTTGAAGTGTTGAAACGAGTAATGCACGGCAAATTCAGGAAAATTGTAGTTGGTTATTTTTGCATGACACTGTTCCTGCTTATTCTGCACTGATTGTGAACTAATTTCTCATGAAATATGGCGTCGTTGAGGTCAGTCATTAGTGGGAACGACATGAAACGTGCGCAAGTATGCTGAGGCCATCAAATTAACTTAAATAACGGTAAAATTGACCCTTGATAATGAAAAATTGTTGAAAGGGATCTTTTATTCTAGGTTTTTCACAAAACCTGCTTCTCTTTATTTACTACCATCCCTAATGTCAATTAATTATTGCATTATCAGTGCAGGATACAGGAAGCGCTAGATACCAGTAAAAATCATTTTTAGTTTTTGGCATACCCTAAATTAGAAGTATTTAGTTTAGACTTTAGATATTAAAAATCACGGGTGTCCTAATTTTATCCGTATTTTGGATACATCGATTACCTCTTTTTAATATCCTTAATATGTCAATACAATTCGATCCCTTTTCCGGTTAATTATGAAAGCAAAATTCTCTAACAGTAAGAAAATGCTACGTTCACTACGTTTTAAACCAAATTTACACTCTTGGACAGAAAATTCAACTTTCGCATTATTTTATTTGTAACTTAAATCCTAAATTTACATATTAAAACAATTACCTCATTTGCATGGGGTCCTAACTTTTCTTCGGGGACCAAGGTTATTACAGTTATATTGGCGGTATTATGTGCGGTTTTATTTGCCATTTTAAAATATCCTGTAATCATCTCATGCTCTTACAATATATTGTACACATTGTTTGTATTTATTAATCTTGTATTTACTGGTATTTTTATGGTAAGGACATAATTCTTGTAGAATAGGCGTTTATACTACAGAAGATAACTTTAAATAACATCCCCATAAAAAATTCCCTAACTATAGCCTGCTTAATTGTTTCTTGGAAGCAATAATAAAACAATACAAGAGAGATAACAAATAAAATTACCGTGTCATAGGAATATTTCTAAACTTCTCTGTATAAAATATGTTAAAACACAAATCTACAGTGGCATGGCGACGACTTAAAACATACTGAAATATGCTAATGTCATCAAATTCATTTAATAAACAACAAAATAATGATAAATGGTTGAAAGGGAAGGTTCATGGATTACTAATGGATATTAAAAAAATGTTATCGTGAAATTGAAAGCAGTTTCTTCGGACGCCTTTCCCTTCTAGAACGTTGCAATAAGTGTATTAAAGTAAATTAAAATTACTTTGAATATTTTCCGTGTTACTTAAATTGTGTTTCGTTCTATTGCACCAATCTGGGAATTAAATTGTCAAACTTTGTATCAAACCTTACATTTTATAATATTAAAATGATTGCGTATTCCCATTCTAACTGAATCTAGTTTTTTCAAGCAACAACGCATATATGTTACGTTCCTATTCAGCTATTGTAAGAGAGTTTGCAAGTATTTTCAAAAGTTGTTTTATTTATTCACCCTTTCATAAAAGTATTAAATAATTCATATTCCACTTTATAAATACGGGTAAATGGATAAGCTAAGTGCATTTGGAATCTAACCGAACTCTTTCCAGCGGCTTCAGCAAAATGGTGTATCTGGAAACGCGGGATTTGTGTAATTTATACTCGCGAAACGCAGACCTCCCATTATTTAATAGAACAAATAAAGTTTTGCGGAATACTGAAAATGAAATCCGCTTATAAATTATTTTTCGTTACTCGCGGATTTTAAAATCATAAGAGATGGTACAGCGATTTTCCGTTGTGCAAACTCTTGCAGAAAACGCGCAAGACTTCTCTGGACGAGTTCCATGGAGCAGAACTTCTAGTTTTGCATTTTTTACTTAATTAAAACTACCGTGTAATCCTTTCCACATCTGCCTTTGAAATTATCTAGAATTATTATTCCAAGTGAATAATTCAAGTTGTAATTTAATAATCCATGTAGCAGTGCGGCTGCGGATTAATTGCTCTTGAAACACTATCTTGGTGGCTGCCATTTATGCTTTATTTTAAGTACGCTGTAAAATTTTAATGCTAGTGTCCTTAGATTAAGCTAGTAAACTGTTTGCAATTACTTATATTACACTACAAATTGGTATCGCGCTTTCGAAGGGAGAGTAAAGGAGGAAGAGACAGAGATGTAGGTTTTAATTTAAACAAGGTTGAAAACCAAGCATTAGCTCGTAAGCAATTATGTAAAACAAAAATCGTGTCATGCATGCGAATTATTAAACGACATCCAAGGTATCTCATAAAGTATTAGTTAACCATTTCAGTGAAACAATGCTATTCGGTCTGGTAAAAAAACTATTTCGTTACAGGATGAGGTCCACCTCATTAAATATACGAGAATAGAACCATTATATTTGTTTACTGATTTTTACATGCATATACTAGTTTTTTTCATACTTAGATTTGTTTTGTTTTTCCCTTCCTGAAGAGAAAATGATTAACCTTGCTGCTCATGTGTTGAAGTATCTTGCGAGTATATCCGGGTTGTTTAAGATTTTGGAACTAAAAGCCGAAAATTAATACCCTCTGTTAAGTTTTCATACGTTACCAAACACGAATAGTTGTGAACATTCTGAAAAGCTCCGTTTCCCACTTCAGACCGCCGAAGAACGAATTTCCAACGCCTCTAGATACATAACGCTTGGTTAACAATCTCTGGAATTTAATACTTGCATGTCCCTGATTTGTTTGCATTGAAAGTGAATAAATGAATAATGGGGATAAATAAATCTCATTTTTAAGTATTTCTGATAAAGTGCTCAAAAGAATGTTTTTAATTAAAGAGTTTGAAAAAGTTTTACACAAGTCCATAATGTAGTGTTCGTTCAACCATTATACAGTTCGAAATTTTAAGAGTTTGCTATAAAATACAAGAACGCCTAACTGAAGGAAATTCGTAGCTGTATAGCATAATTGCTTAACTAATGAGAAGCCATCCATTGCGATGTGTAACATGATTTGATTATTTATAAAACATCTTCGCGAACCATATGCTGTTTGCCAAAATAGAGATAACTTGCTTATGTTATCACAACAAACACGAATGCAGAGGTGGCGGCATTTGCTGTAATGCTGTTGGTGAGTTTCCTCAAAGTATAGAAAATGTTTGATTTAAAATTTATTTATTTACTGAAATTGTAGTTTTATTTAACATGAAAATATTCAACATCCTTCGTTTTAAAAGAACAGTATGTTAAGATTTTTATATTTGTCAAATCATAATGTGCAAAAAAGATATGCGTTAAATGGACAAAGGGCGATTTACTAAGCTTCGGAACAAAAGGTTAGGATTAACAGAACAAGTGGCTTCTACAGACTGGCTATAAAACTAACCTATCGTTGCACTAACTTGCCGCGGAACTAACTAGTTACTGCAGAAATTTCCCTTTAGATGGACTACGCCAAACTAATTTGTCATTGCATTAGCTTATTGCTGAAATGTCTCGCCACTGAAACAACTTGTAATTAAACTAACTTGTGGCTGAACTAATAGACTGTTGGACTAACCAACCTCTGACAAGTAAATCAACTGACTTCTGATTATTGTCTTGGTCACTCGAACCCTGAATTAATTTACGGTAAACCATATTATCATTGCATTAACATATCACCGAAATCATTCGTCACTGGACTAACCTGTCGTTGGACTAACTTATCATTGAACTAACTCGTGGCTTAATTAAATGGCTATTAATCTAACTGACACTTGACAACCAGATCGACTGATATACGTTAAACTAATTTGTCATTGCATTAATTTTTTGCTGAAATATCTCGTCATTGAAATAAGTTGTAATTGAACTAGCTTGTCGCTCAACTAACAGGTTGTTGGACTAACCGACCTCTGGCAAGTAGATCAACTGACTTCTGATTAATTGATTATTGTCTTGGTTGATCGGACCTTGAATTGATTTATGGTAAACCATATTATCAATGCATTAACATATAACCGAAATCATTCATCACTGGACTAACTTGTCGTTGGGCTAACTTGTCATTGAACTAACTCGTGGCTTAATTAAATGGCTATTAAACTAACTGACACTTGACAACCAGATCGACTGATATACGTTAAACTAATTTGTCATTGCATTAACTTATTGCTGAAATATCTCGTCATTGAAATAACTTGTAATTGAACTAGCTTGTCGCTCGACTAACAGGTTGTTGGACTAACCGACCTCTGGCAAGTAGATCGACTGACTTCTGATTAATTGATTATTGTCTTGGTTGATCGGACCTTGAATTGATTTATGGTAAACCATATTATCATTGCATTAAAATATCACCGAAATCATTCGTCACTAGACTAACTTGTCGTTGGACTACCTTATCATTGAACTAACTCGTGGCTTAATTAAATGGCTATTAAACTAACTGACATTTGACAACCAGATCGACTGATATCCGTTAAACTAATTTGTCATTGCATTAACTTATTGCTGAAATATCTTGCAACTGAAATAACTTGTAATAGAACTAACTTGTTTGTCAACTAACAGGTTGTTAGACTAACCGACCTCTGGCAAGTAGATCGACTGACTTCTGATTAACTGATTAGTGTCTTGGTCGATCGAACCCTGAATTGATTTACGGTAAACCATATTATCATTGCATTAACATATCGCTGAAATAATTCATCACTGGACTAACTTGTCGTTGGACTAACTTGTCATTGAACTAACTCGTGGCTTAATTAAATGGCTATTAAACCAACTGACATTTAACAACCAGATCGACTAATATCCGTTAAACTAATATGTCATTGCATTAACTTAATGCTGAAATATCTCGTCACTGAAATATCTTGTCACTGAAATAACTTGTAATTGAACAATCTTGTCGCTGAACTAACAGGCTGTTGGAATAACCGATCTCTGCCAAGTAGATCAACTGACTTCTGATTAATTGGTTATTGTCTTGGTCGATCGAACCTTGTATTGATTTACGGTAAACCATATTATCATTGCATTAGCATATCGATGAAATAATTCGTCACTGGACTAATTTGTCATTGGACTAACTTCTCATTGAACTAACTCGTGGCTTAATTAAATGAGTATTAAATTAACTGCCATTTGACGACCAGATCGTCTGATATACGTTAAACTAATTTGTCATTGCATTAACTTATTGCTGAAATATCTCGTCATTGAAATAACTTGTAATTGAACTAGCTTGTCGCTCAACTAACAGGTTGTTGGACTAACCGACCTCTGGCAAATAGATCAACTGACTTCTGATTAATTGATTATTGTCTTGGTTGATCGAACCTTGAATTGATTTACGGTAAACCATATTATCATTGCATTAACATATCACCGAAATCATTCGTCACTGGACCAACCTGTCGTTGGACTAACTTATCATTGAACTAACTCGTGGCTTAATTAAATGGCTATTTAACTAACTGCCACTTGACAACCAACTAATTTGTCATTGCATTAACTTATTGCTGAAATACCTCGTCACTGAAATAACTTGTCATTTAACTAACTTGTAATTGAACTATTTTGTCTCTGAACTAAATGTACTGACCGCCAACTAGATGGACAGACTGCTGACTAACTGACTGCCGTCTTGGTCGACCGATCCCTCAATGGATTTGTAGCAAAATTAAACTAACATTGCATTAACTTACTGCCACGCGTCTCAGAAGTAGTTTGATATTAAGCTAAGTTGTTGCTGAATTAAATAGACGTTGGAATAACTGGATTTTGGCAACCATATCGACCTACTGCTGTCTAACTGACAGCTAAATAAATTGCCCTCCTGATCAACCTACCCCTCAGTTGAATTACGGTGAATTAAATTGTCAAGGGATTAACTGATGACTGAAATGCTTCGTCGCCCTTAACTAAACGACCGTTGGACGATCTGAGTTCAAAAGAAAAGAAGATCCACTGAATCCTGAAATTACTGACTTTTAAATTAAATTGTTATTGGAATCATTTTATAAATACCCACTAAAATAAGATTTTAGTTTAGTACCTATTATTGTAGTTTTATTTGATTATTTTTTTGTATTGCCGTATTGTGACTACTTAGTTAACGGATCAATAAATCGATCTCGGTACCCGTTAGTTAGCTTGGTGGTCTTAATTTTTAATCGATTTAATGATAGGTTAGTTTAACTTATAGTGAATGTCACGATCACTTAGTTTACAGTGGTGTAATAGTCAGTTTAATGTTCAGTTGATCTAACCTGGAGCTATTTTTGCAACCATCACATTGGTACAATACTACTTAAGAAGTCAGCTAGTTTAAGTGCCAGTAATTGAATTTAGTTATAAGTAAATCCTAGCTACCAGTTAATACAATGGTCGTTAGTTTAGTGTCTAGAAACTGTGGTGGTCTGATATTACAGTGGTCATGACTTTAATGGACACTCCTTTTAGCAACTCGAGTTACCGGGTAGTTTGTCGTTTAAGTTACCCTTTTATACAGTGGCCATCAATTAAGCGGATCAGTGTGGCTATCAGTTATATCAAGAGACAGTGAGTATAGATAGCGAGCAATTAATGTAGTTATTAGTCAATCGGTTAGAGGAACGGTTTACACAGTGACTGCCAATTTAAAGGTCATCCTTATCACCCATATCAACCAGTTAGTACAAGGACCGCTAAGTCGCTTTAGTGGCAGGTGAGTGGGTGTAGTTAGTCAGTTTAGCGACCACTGTGTATACTGACCATCAATTTAACAGATAGTAAGTCTCGTAGCTATTTGAATCCAGAACTAGTATATGGGTCTAGTGACCAGTTAGTAGAATGTCTAGGCAGTGTAGCGATCTTTTGAATAATTAGTTCAATGGCCAGTTACAACAGTAAGTCTAGCAACTATCAATATCAAGGACCAATCAGCATAATTAGTAAGTAGTTGGTATAGATTTTAGTCAGTCGATCTAGCGAGGAATAAGTACAGTAGCCATCAGTTTCGTGAATAGTCAGTCCAGCAGGCAATTAGTTCACAGACAAGTCGGTCAGTTTAGTGACCATCCGTTTAGCGAGAATATATCAGTTTTAACATAATGTGTAGTCACCAACTGTTACAGTAGCCAGTCTTATAATCAGTTGGTGCACTGATCAGTCAGTGGAACGACAAACAGTTGCGTTAGCCGCTAAGCGGTTAATTGGACTGCCAAACCATTAGAATGCGGGTCTGTAAGTTGTTCTAGTCACCAGTTAGTACAGTGTCCAGTGAATGGGTATATAGACCAGTTAGTTTAGCGAACAATCAGCCTGACCATCAATTACTTCAGCGATCGGAAAATATAGCGGCTAACAATTTAATGAGCAGTGAGTTCAGTAACCAATTCGACCTAGGGTTAGTTAGTGAATCTGTCGATTACTTAGTTGAGTGGCTAAATAGCATGCAGTCAGTGGACCAGTTATGTAGTCCAATATTGGTAAAACTTAATTCACTACCATTTGATTAACCGAACAAAACAGAACCGTCACGGGTTGCTTCTTAAAGATAATAAAAATATTAAACTTTTTAATTTAATTAGTTATAACTTACAAATGTTGACATGTAAATGCTAAATAACTAATTATTAAATGAAAATCTCGTCGATATCTGAAAGCTACAGCATGAAACAGTTTTAAATTATAAATCTACAAACGGAAAAATCCGCAGCATTCTTCTCGAACTAATAAATCCCTCGGATCAACATAAAAGATTTCGTTTCCACCCAATTTTTAAATGAGGTACAAGTCTCGTTGCTTTCAGCGAAATCTTAAATCGCCTTAGTGTACAGGGTTCGTACATTGTACGGCCGGAAGTGCCTTATATTGTTCCGCTTAAATTGCAAACAGCGTCTCGTGGGATTTCAAAGATTTTCTTCGACAACATCGGCATTCTAAAGACATCGTTATCTCATCACTTTGAATTTTTTTGTCGCCGCGGTTCGATAACGACGTGGCGGCTAAGCCAATACTCGAACGGCCTGGAACACCCATATTATTAGGTATCATTTATGGGATCTGCCTTGGTTGTAAAACTTTGGCGGAGTGCATCAAGTTCTGTTTGCCGAACGAAAGAACGCCTTGCCATCACCTATTGTTTTATCGAGAACGCGTGAGCAGCGTACGAATACAAGCTATAAAGTTTCCACCGGATATGATAAAATACAACTGCCCTTTTGGTGCTCCGAAGAGACAATCAACTTTAATATAGTGGAAGGAATTCAACTCGGTTGTATCGTCTAGACAATATAAAACGGCTTTCCGAAGTGAACGACACAACTGCAATGCATATGTAATAAGTATAGAAATATTGTTCTTTTTGTACGCATTCGAGGATATAAAAAGCTTCCTGTTATTCAAGACAACGAGGCATGTGCTTCATTATTCATTAATGGAAGGAAAAATTAATTTCTTCAATGCAACACTTATACGTTATGCTTGGTGGATTTCAGTGTTTTAAAATTAATATGCAGAAATGTGTTCTGAACTGGAAATATAAGATTTAAAAATACACCGTACTCTGGCTTTTGTAAAAATACAAAAAGTATAAAGGATTACCCGCACAGTAGATATTTTAAGAAAAAACTTATTGTTTTAGATTGTTAATATATTTACTAAGGGAGTCAAACCAAATGTAATTTTT
>JABXWE010021187.1:0-12193 GCA_014611495.1 Limonius californicus | reverse complement strand
AATCTATTAATACGCAAAATAACTAACAAAATCAGGAATTATGCGAAATAACTAAAATGGTTAGTTATTATGCATTTGAACCAATAATGTTAGTTGCTAGTTGTTATTCACTAACTGTTTTAAGGTATTATGCATGTGCACTAATATCAGTCTAGCAATTATGCATAAGAGCTACAAACAGTTCTAGGTTTATTCGCTGAGCTACTTAGTCCGGTCAAAATGGGCTTTCACCTAAAAATAATTCCGACAGTTTTGAAACTTGGCACACTTACGTAGGGGTGTCTAGTGATGTAGCGGCGGTGACGTGAAACATGGCATTTTTTCGTTTTTCGCTTTTATCTCGGACTGTTGGCCCTAGCAAAAATATAGTTATATACAAAAATAAAGCGTATAATCTTTTCAGCTTGTATCTTCAGCTTTGCTTCGCTCCCTTGGTATTGCACTCGATGAAGGAGTAGCGATCAAACACCACAATACAACTTTTGCCCAAGTAATGCTTGAGAAGGTACTTTGATGTAACAGCGGCAAATTCTTGAAATTTTTTTCTTTGGGCTACAATACCTTGTGCGGCAAGAAGCCATCATCCACAACAATATCGAAGTCGGGGAAGTCAGTTTCTGCAGTCGATACTTCAAACACATCATACAGGGCTGATTTTTTAGTTTTCCGCATCCCATTTTAGTCAAACAACGATAGTGGAAAGGGAGCTAACTCATACTTCAAGTATGTCTTCAGGTCTTCATCGGTCTGCTTGCTGATGCTTATCCTTTGGAATATCATCAAAGGGTCACACTGACTGACCAAAGGGAATGTGGAATGAGGGAAGGGCGTAACAAAGGAGGGGGCGATCGGTCGATCTATTGTATTTGTCAAGGTCGACGAGGGGTCCCACGGCTGCCCTCTCCCTTCAACCCTCAAACACTCACACTACACCTTCAGTTATCGGTTCGATAAATCTACCAAATAATATATAGCTATTACAGATACGAAAACATGTATATCATTTAAACTACTTCTGAAATAGGGGTGGGGTGGGGGTAGTTGTGTGGTGGAGGTGAACGGACGGACGGCCACGGCCAGATCTATAGGCTGTCGCCCAAGCGAACGCTTAAAAACGTTTGCGGTTATAGCCTTTGCGTGAAAACCAACGCTAGTTTGGCAGTCGAAAGGGAAGCCCTATCTTCAACGCCAAATAACTCTATACCTATTACAGATGCGAAAAAAATTTATAGGTTCATCTTTGTAGCAAATATTTTTGCTACGACGAACAGTTTCCGAGATAAAAGCGAAAAACCGAAAAAATGCCATGTTTCACGTCACTGCCGCTAGAGCTCACCTCCGATTTATCAGGATTTTTGTATAATTCACACTAGACACCTCTAAGCAAGTGTGCCAAGTTTCAAAACTGTTGGAATTATTTTTAGGTGATGGCCTTTTTTGTCCATCGTTGACTGGACTGTCACATGAGGAATTATAGGTTATGTCTTAATTCACAATACAAAAGTGTAATTCTATTTACAGTAGTGGAAAAGTTAAAAGCTACAGGAAGAACGCAATCACGATTTAACATGTTCTTAAAGGAAGAATATGATGCTCTTTTAGCTGAAGTAAGTAGTAGTTGTAATCAATTTTATATTACTATGCGTTTGCTACTAGTTAAATCCGTAGATTAGAGATGCTACTTTAACTGTTGGTCCTAAAACGCCCTTGCAAGATGTCGATTAAAGAGATTTGCCATTATGCAAGTTTGGGACATGGAAGTACTTGTAAGCAATAAAACCCGTACAATGTTTGATAATGAAAATTCTAATAAGATAGAAGCAAAAATCCAAGATGTACGCTATGTTCTTCCAGTTGAAGAAATGTCTGGTGTTCTGGATGTCATAGGCATTTAACAGCCGGGCCCAAGTTGATTTAATTGATGCATTTTGATTCAGACGGAGAATTCAAGTTTATACTTGTTTATCAGGATCACCTGACCAAGTTTGTCATTTTACGTGCCCTAACATCAAAGACAGCCCACGAAATAGTCAAACACATAAAAGACATTATTTCTATTTTTGGAGCGGCATGCATACTGCATAGATATTTGAGTCCAAGATTTTAAGTTTTACAATATTATTTTACATTTTAGTGATAATGGGCGGGAGTTTGTAAATGAAGTGATTCGAGTAGCTACAGAGTGGCAAGGTTTAAATTGGTAAACGAGAAACCTCGTCATAGCCAAAGCCAGGGAAGTATAGAAAGAGCAAATGTAGATATTGAAGCGATGTTGTCAACGTGGATGTCTGATGATAATACTAAGGAATGGTCAAATGGCTTAAATACAATTCAGTTTATGGAAAACAGATCTTTACATGACGGCTTAAAAATCTACCCGTATAAGGGATTGTTCGGGATAGAACCTAAAGTTGGACTTGCCGCGACAAATTTATCTCCTGAAACCATTAGAAAAACTACTACTGAAGAAGATTTAGGACATTAATTACAAAAAAATAAATGAACGAAATCAAGAAAATGAATAGGGGGGAGTTACCTAAGATGGGACGGGTTTTTATTTTGATATATATTTTGATAAGCAGTAATAATAAAAAAAATTGGTATAATGCATTTAAACTTTATTAATGGTAAAAACCAAAGTTAAGTTGAGTACTGAATTACAAGTAAGAAAAAAGGTTAATTTTTGCATTTTAAAAAACAATTGCATGTCCCATCTTAAGAAACCAGTCTCTTAATATGGGACCAGGCATAACCTAAGAAGGGACACTACACTTCACACGCTGCACAGGTAAAATAGAGTTCATCCATTACACCTCATGACTCGTGAGCCCACATTGAACATCCATGACAGTTGTACCAATCTACACTACTCTCTTCGTATTTTTCGTCACAGAAAATACATCTTGTATCATCAACATTCGCACATCTCCACTAATGTTAATGGTCTTATTCTGATTGCTTCTTGACTTTTGGACGCATTGTTTATCCTTCTCAGCAATAATTGCTGTCGTAGCTCTCTTGGCATTTTTCGGAGATTTCGTAGTCTGTGAGGCCTCCAATTCATTTTTATATGGCGATTCTGTTAAAATGGTGGATTTTAATAATCTTCTAGAAGAAACCTTTTTTTCTTGTTTTTTTGATTTCGGAAGGTGGCTGATGTCAACTATTTTTACCTTCTTTGGCTTAGAGGGACTTTCATTAGCTACCAAAGTTGATAGCGGTACATCGTCATCAGAATCACTGCTTTCAAGATCATTTCTGTGCACATGTAAATTTTGTTTCCTGACGCTGAAGGAGTTGGTTTCTCGTACAAGTTCACGTTTGAGTTAGGAAACCTTTTGTTTTCCTTTTTAAAATTCCGGCTTTTACACTCTGGGATATTGTGTGGTTTTCCCGGTTTTCCGAAATCCATTTACTGCGATCTGTACGCTCGATGCTTTTGCGAACCCTTCTGCAACGGCACCTGCGATTTGATAAAGTCCAAACGTACGACCGCAATGATTTTTTAATCACCGTGTAAAATACATATCGTAATAGGACATGCACGACTTAAAATACGAAACGTCTAATGGCTGTAATTTATTAGCACAGTGAGGCAGTAAAGACACTAAAATAACATCATTTTCGCGGAAATAGTCAATGACGTTTAAACTTTTAGTATGTGAACTATGACCATCTAAAATAATTAAAACTTGCTGCTTCTTAGACTGTCTGATTTGGTTGACAAAATATTCAATAAACTGGAAAAACACATCACGATCCATCCAACCCTTATCTGGTATAAAAGCGGGACTACCAGTGGGTGCATTGTCCATTAACTCAGGTTTTATTCGCTCTCTCGGAAATATAAAAGCTGCCAAACAATTTCCGCGGGCACTCATTGATGCTACAATCGTCACATTAACTCATCTTTCGGCACTTGTCAATTCACCGACTTGCTTTTTGCCTCTTTGAGCAAGAATTTTCGGTAATTTTTCAACAGTTGTTACGCCGGTTTCATCGACGTTCCAAACTCGATCGGCAGGGAGTTTATATTTTTCATAAACAGCGTCCAGGTTTTGAAAAAAAATGAACTGCATGTCTACTCAAAAATCCGTACATCCATTTCTTAGACGCCATTCTAGTGTCTTTATTAAAAGAATTAGGGAATATTATTGGCGTGAGCAAAATCAAATGCCAATTGTCGAAGCTCTTTATAAGTGATCCCAAAAAACGCTTTTCCATTTCAAGAATATATTCTAGAACTTCGTTTTGCTGTTCATCAGTGAATACTTGTCGGAATCGTCCAGGATATTTTTCATTTTCTGCCACAATTTTATTTTGGTTCTTCACTATTTTTCCACGATCTGTTTTCCTTTTGTAATTGCGATCTCTTTCATGCATCTGGAATTGCAAAATAAAAAGGAAACATTTAGACTTTATATTTTGCACGAACAGTATCCCAAGATGGGACGTCCCAATTTAGGAGTCGCTACTGTAACCCATCTTGGGCAACATGCACAATTTTTGTATAAAACCTAACCTATATTCACAGGAAATTTTAATGGCAAAAACTTTGTGTAAATATTCATTGACCTGAACTAGTATTTCACCCTACTGCAATAAACTTATATAGTCACTATTTTGTAACCACCAAATATTTTAAGAAAATCAAGTAAATAAAGACCACGTGCTCTGGACGACCGACGCAATGATTGCACTATACATGTACGACTCCCTAGCAGCTACGGCTATAACGAAAGCATTTAGGTGTTAGAACCAGATGACGCCACCACCCACGTAATTCGTAAAAATGAATGTGTCCCATCTTGGAGACCGTCCCATCTTAGGTAACTCTCCCCTATCTGGATATCAGTAATGAGGAGTAGACTAGAAATGATGCAAATCCTAAAATTTTAGAAGAAAGAAACGTGCAAATTGTAGGGGTAAGGAATAAAGTTGCGAAAAATCTTCAAGAACAAGCATGTAAAATGTTAAAAAGTTCGAATGCAAAATATCCACCCTGTCCAATGTGTACTAATGTAACTGTTCCTATTCCGGATGTTGACCGTGCTCGCGTACCATTCCGAAATGTCATTGCTGTTGTAATGGAAGTGGATGAAGATAATGCAAACTATAAACTTGGAAAAAAGGATGGAGTTTTACAACAATTATATGTGCGAAACCATTTTGACCCTTGCCCAATTTCAGATTTTCTACATATAGACGACATTCCTAGCAAATCAAATCGCTAAGAAATGCAGCTGCTATTGCCTCTGGAAGTATGCAAGGATATAAGAGGTGCAACTGCACTAAATTTTGTCATAATAATAGTTGCCACAGTAGAAAAAATGGGAGATTATGTAATTCGAAATGTCAACACAGTTCTTCCTACTCAAACAAAAAAAGAATTAATGTCAAATTAGAGAAGTTCTAGTTTATTATTTAAGAACATAAAATTTACAATTACACTTGATAGAGGTATATGAAATACCTTTCTATTATTCATAATAACAAAACCTGTTAGTTGTTTTGCGTAATACCTGAATTTGAATTTGATTTTTAACTTACTGTGAGCAAATATGGACTTACTCCTTCTCCTTAGACTTCTACTATAAATCTGAATTCTTCTAACAATATTTCTCCATATCTCACAAAGGCTCTTTTTTATTGTCTAATATATTTTATATGTTTGGGTTTCAGAGAATTTCACATTTATCTTCTTTAGCTATCTAAAGCTTTAGTAATGTCTAAGAAACATTTCGGTAGTGTTCTATTAGCTTTTCATATATTTGCTGAACGACTAAAATGACATCTTGTTGTTCTGTAGATGACCTGAATCCATATCTAGCTGCATCTGGTTTCAGTTCCACTTTGTGTGTCGACCGAATATAATCTCGAATATTTACTACACTTAACTGAGTATCGTGCTCTCGGCATAACACATATTGGTATGTTCTTTTTGAGTAATAAGTTTAACATTCTTAATTTGCGAGGTTATTTTTGTACTCCAAATGCATTGCATTAATGTCTCATGTATGTTATATGCTTCCATAATGAAACGTCATACTTGGGTACTTTTCCTATTATTATTTAGTATGGTTTTTACAATTCTCCACATGTAATATTATTTCTTAGTTCTTCATTCAATTTCGTGCTTAGTTCGTGCGATCGTCTCAATGTTTAGCTCTTTCTTTAAGTTTATTTTTACATTGAGTACACCGCAGAAACAATTTTTCCACCTATTAATTTAATGTATGCGTTTCGTCTTTATTCTGTTCTGAGTGCGTGAGTATTTTCCTATCATATATCATACGGCAAATTTTGAATGTTTAATGCCTTTAAAAACGAAAATGAGAAGCATGTCCTATCCGAAGAATTTCGTTCTTTACTACAGTTGTTAAAATTTTGGCAGTTTCGTTTGTGTAAGATAAACTATTAACAGTCCTTAAGATTAAAGATAATTCTTCTAATTGTAGAAATACTCCTCCGAGGTCTATAAGGATACTATGTTTGAAACAACCCAAATGACGTTCGCTCCTGACCGTTTATACCGAACACAATTTCAAAATTTTCAGAATTCTGGTGCCGTATGAGCAGTTATAATTCCTGAACAATTAAAGAAAAGCTTAACTAGCCCTTAAAGTTATATACGTATACGTAAAAGTGGTATTTTTTTTCGTAGCAAGCATGAATTGCTTGGCAAGTGCGTCAAAACACAGTTAGTAATTCGTGACAGCGCACTAGTAGATCTTTATTTAAAGCATTGTTAGTACAAGTCGGAGTGGAACTATTATACAGAGTTAATCAAATGTATGGAACCATCCATATATCGCGGTAACCATTTGTTAGATTTGTATAAATTTTCGTTTTCAGTTTTTCAAAATTCCTGTCAACTTCGTTGTTTCAAATGAAACACCCTATATAATTTTTATAATATTCGAGAAAATTTTTCAACGAGTTCATTGATATACTATGTGATATTTTTATCTACAATAATAACAGAGATATATTAAAAAAACAAACAAAGTATTCCTGGATTATTAAAGCTGATTAGAACAAGAAGTCTGATTAGAAACGTCAATATCTTAATTATAGAATATTTTAACGCATTGTCAATACTTTTCTTGACTCAATCAAGTCTAAGTTATAATTTCCTTGATCGTATTGTGAAAAAACAAAACTTTTTCGATAATAATAAGTATGTTACTTTCGAAAAGAGGCCGTATCGAGATATTGATAATGATTGGCTTCGGAGATAGAAGAAGAACTCAGAAAGAAGTTTCACATCTCTTCAATACGACTCACTCAGATCGAGACCCTATATCACGAAGTACAGTATCCAAAACATTGAAACGATTCGAGCATACTGGGAATGTGAAGAATATTCGGAAATCAGGACGTCCAAAAACCGCAATTACACCTGAAAAAGCACTAAATGTTGTAGTTTCAGCCGTGGATCAACCACATACTTCTTCAACTCAATTAGGCTTAAATAATGGAATAAGTCAAATGTCGGTGGTGAGAATTTTGAAGCCGTAAAGTGAATTTGATCCACGAACTGATTGAGGGCGATTCTGAGAGAAGAAATGAATTTTGTGCAATTTTAATGGAGAGAGGTAATAACTTCATTAGGAATATCTTGTTCTACGATGAAGCCACTTTTTGTCTATCTGAGTCGGTCAACAGGCAGAATTGTCGATACTGGGTTTTCGAGAATCCTCATTGGGCCCAAGAAAGCATACTCAATTCCTCAAGAAATTGAATATTTGGGCTGGTATCATTGACGACAGAATTATTGGACCATTCTTTATTGAAGGAACATTGAATAGTGACAGATACCTCCTGTTATTACACAATGAAATTGTCCCTGCGCTGATAAATTTGTTCCCCGATGGAAATGGTGGAGTACGTCTAAATATTTGGTTCCAACAATATGTGGCGCCACCGCATTTTGCACGTAATGTAAGACAATATCAGACATATTCAGAAACCGATGGATAGGACGACGTGCGACCATCGAATGGCCAGGGCGTTCTCCGGATCTTATACCATTAAATTTCTTTCTATGGGGACATGTTAAGAATATCGTATACAAAGGAGCACCAGATAATCTCGAACTTTGAAAGTTGTTACCCTAAGAGTGATGGAGGATATTCCACGGGAACACATCGGCAACAATGTAGATGCAGTGTATAATTGTTTAGCTCATTGCCAGACAGTCAATTTGAACTCCTACTTAAATGAGTAGCCCCTCCTTGTTTTAGTTAGATTTGATTATTCAAGAGTATTTTGGTGGTTCTTTTTATATCTCTGTTATTATTGAAAATAACGATATCAAATGTATATCAATGTAGTCAATGAACAATTCCCTATCGAATGTTATAAAACTATATAGGGTATTCCATTTGAAATAATGAAGTGGCCAGGAATTTCGGAAAAACTGAAAACTTGGCAACATTGGCGATCACCATGTACAAAAATTCATAATAATCTAACCAATGGTTACTAAGATATATGGATGGTTCCATACATTTGAATAACTCTGTATATACATATATTATTAATATATAATGAATATTCCGCGTATTCTACGTTGTATGATAGGAAATAGAAACTATGACATATATGCTTTTGTATTTCACATATAATATACGGTTTTAGAAATCTTTTACCATTTCATTACATTATGTAACTAATTTACCATTCTAACAGCACATGATATATCCATAAGAAGCCCATAAACAGAAAATAACAGTCGACCTTTATTAATGTTTCTACTCAGCTCTCAGAGCTGCCCTACTTACAAAGAACTCTTATATTTTTCAGGTGCTTTAATAAGGAATGCCCAAAGGCTCTGTAAGCGTTTTTCAAGTTTAATTTGTTGTACTTATGCTTTAAAGCTGAATTTGTTCGGTTAAACATGAAAGAAAATTTAGTACGAACACTTATAATTAAATTCTTAGGAAACAACCGGTTTTATTCTTTTATTTCTTTTAAAACACTGTGCTAAGTTTGTTAAGAATAATGGCCCTATCCAATTTAGCTTCTCGCTTGAATTATGGAACAAGTTATATAGTTGTACGTTTACCTGTACCGCGTATATTATTCCTGGCCTGTAATTCGTTAATTAGATAATGTGCTGTATATTAGTATGCATGTATTCGGAAAATGTATGCATGTATTCACACGTCCACTATGGTTTTCCTCATTCTGACTAGTTATTTTTGTTTTATTAAGGCGGAGCGGGCGGAAATTGATTTATTAAGCGTCACTTTTGCAATACACGGAATACTAAACAAAACCGAAACGTTGGTCTGTGCTTCAATATCGATTTGTAAGCATTTCTTAATTTTATTGAAGTATTTAGAAGTTTAGAAGGATTTTCGACTTCTAACGAAAACTTGTATCTTATACATATACATTATAACCGGTCGCACAGCCAAACGCTGCTGGTGCCAGTCAAATAGTTACTGCATAGTTATATAACAACACCAACCGCCCTGCTTCGCGGGCTCGTCAAAGCCGTCGGTACCGGCCACCTCTAAGATGGTGATTGTTAGGTCAAGTCAGCGATCGATCTAAATTCGCTGTATGGATCTACTACTTGCATCTAGAACTGGCTTACCTGAGTAACATTGTGCAAAATATCTATAATGCGTAGTTGTCCTTACCAGTTAGGCCCAATATAACAGTAATAACTAAAAATTTACTTAGAATTACTTAGGACAAACTCATCAATGTGTATTTGTAAAATGGATATTTAATTTATGAAACCTCGGCGCATAAATTATAAAATTGAGTTCAAATGTGACAACAAAGTAATGATTCTGGGTCCGCACAACTCTTTTCAAATATAAGACAATGTAGCTTGAATAAAA
The DNA here is from genome assembly GCA_014611495.1 of Limonius californicus. Lineage (NCBI taxonomy): Eukaryota > Metazoa > Arthropoda > Insecta > Coleoptera > Elateridae > Limonius > Limonius californicus. The sequence goes on along the minus strand of JABXWE010021187.1, from coordinate 2,333 downwards.
ATATGTATTCATTGCATTTGATGAAGGTATTATATTCTAAAAACAAATACTGAGTCTATCCTTAGTTTGTAGTATACAAATTATTTCAAAGTTATAACAAAATATTTTTTTATATATATAATTGTGTGCTCTCTCACGCCCTCATCGACAGAATATGCTAGCATATTTTAACCGTCGCAGGATAATGAAAGGTTATTAGCGTTAAAAGAGTTTAAAATGTAATAATATATTAATTGGGGTGAAAAGTTTCTGTTGGTTTGGTAAAATAGTGGTGCCATTATTTTAATCTAAACGGTATAATAAAGAAAAAAGGCAACGCTCCAGACACGTTTTCGACTTTCCTAACAAGATAGTAAATAAATAAAAGAGATTTTTATTCATACAGGGTGATCCTAAACATGTGCGAAAAACTTGAACCACGTATATCTGAGGTTATTTAACCCCTAAATCACTCAGTAAATTTCAAAGCTTTTTACATCAATTCTCTGAAATACGTATAACTTTTTTGTTTATTGCCCCATTTTGATAAAATCCGTCGTTTTGGAAAGCTAACAGTCCAAGCATAATTTCTAGTCAACAAAAATATCAATCGAGTGTGGAAAGTTGATGATTTTTAACCAACTTTCACTTCTGGGTCAGATTTCATGCACTTTTACACTCAATTGTACAATTTTCTCAACCAGACATTATTCTTGGACTGTTGGGTTTTAGGAACAACATTCACAATTACATCACAATCCGACAAAAAACCAAAAAGTTATTTACATTTTAATGATTGATGTAAAAAACCTTGAAACACCATATCTCTGTAACGGTGCCGTATTTGGAAAAAAATTGCTAAGCAATTTAGGAGCTAGACAACCTCAGCTATATGGGATTAAAGTTCTTCGCGCCTGTATAGAGTCACCCTGTATATAGGGACTACTATTTTAAAAATATTTAGATGATTTTTGAGGATCTTAGGTCTTTATATGTATCCATTTTTTTGTGTTTGTCTTTGATCAGGGTCTGTATCTGGATCCCTAATTAAAGAATCTTATCCAACACTAATGATAATACGGAAGTGATACCGCACTTTTAGTATTTTGCAATCGTCTGGCGCTTCCCTGGATGTATTATCATTCATCACCTTTCGAAGTGGCTTGCCCTGTATATACCCACATAACCAAAAGATATCTGAAGGTTACCCTCTCAAAAATACAAGGTCACCATTAGTCAACCAAAAGTTAACCTGTAGGTTAACTATGTCACAAATTAGTTAACCATAGAGCAACGTTAAGGCATTCTCAAGGTCGCTAAAAGGTTAACCATAAAAGATGCCTAAAAGCTATCTTGAAGGTCAGCTATTGATTAACCATAAGAAATGCCCAAAAACTAACCCTGAAAGTCATCTTTTGGGCACCTTCTCGACATGCCCAGTAGTTAACCTTGAAAGTCGACTTTTGGGCATCTCCCCAACACACCTAAAAGTTATGCTCTGTGGTTAATCGTTATATCATCCCAAGAACGTTATCTTTGAAACATAACCATATTGACGGTAAATCAGTGAACTGAAAGACATAATTAAAAGTTAACTGCGCATTCTGTAAAACAACACCCTTTAAGTATACGAGTAAACAAACTACTCGGTCAATTTCTAAGCTGCCACTGTTTCCACAATAACAAATGTCCAATTTTACGAAAATAGTAATGACACATCTCAATAGCGCCATCTAGTGGTTGTTTGTAAAAACTTAAAAGGGCTGCCCTCGTATCTGTAAGGCAAGCCTAGCTTCTATCCAATGAATGCTATTGCGGTTTGAATTAAGACGATTATTTTATTTCTTATAGAATGAGTAAGTAATGCATTACAAACAACTGCTGTTTATTACCTTAATATCCAAGACATTGCGAAATCTGTTATCGTCCAATCTACGGAGTCCTCCTTTACGTGACTTAAACGTTTTTGATATTTTTATTTTAATATGCTATGATTGTGGATGAAATTAAGAAAAACATCATAGAAAGAAAACGATTAACAGGGTTTTATTTGCGTATTTCCTCTGATGCTGGTGTTTATTACATATTATACATACTAAATATGTTTATTATTAAATTTATGTCTTGCATAATTCTGGCATATGATGAAAATAAGTTTTTCTCTTCAAATCAATACGGGCTTACATATCAATATTGCATAACTCTAAGGGCAAAAAAATGTATACTTTGAAATGGAATTCCAAGGTAAAATGCAGCGTCTGCAAGTTTTGGTCGTTGATTAAATAAAATAATTAAATACAGTAATTAAAAGTGCAAGAACCGTGATATGTTTGTTACGGACCAAACGAGCTTTT
>JABXWE010021186.1:0-12057 GCA_014611495.1 Limonius californicus | reverse complement strand
ATGATTACTTTGAAAATAAAATGTTCTAAATTTACTTTTTATCTTTTTTTGCGTTGTTTTCAGATAAGTATAATAAAAAGTATCGTTCATTACACGTCCGGAAATGGATTTTTCCGTGCTTGCATGACTTCCCGTGTTCGGCTTCGCCTCACACGAGAATTTGTCACGCGCGCACGGAAAAATCCTTATTTCCAGACTCCTAATGAAATATACTATTACGAGTCTTGTGAATAAGCATCACAGTATTAGTAAATCACTCGACTTTCACTTTCAACCGACCAGTCACAAGCTTTCTCGTTACCACGTGATTTTTGATTAGCACCTGGGTTTGTTTACTACAGTGTCATGCTTAAATTGAATAGGTTTTAATTACACTTTCACTGGGACACTGGTTTAAGTAATACAATTCGAACTCGGCGCGAAATAAACGTTTAACAATTATGCAAGAATCGCCATGTTTATCAAAATTCTTTACGCAAAACGCGCGATGCACTCCCGTGAAACGGTCCATCATGACTGAATTTCCAAGGACATAATCCCCACCATACAAGCAGCGCTCCCTCATCCCGTTTGCACGCAATCGTATTTTTAAAATCGCATATCGTATGGTCCACCCCGTACGACACACTTTTATTAATAATTGTCAAAATATAAACTAAATACATATATAAATAAAACAGAAATACGGTATGTCAAAAAGCATGGGGAATCTTTTTTTTAAATTTGATTCCAGATAAAAAAATGAACTTACTATTGTTTCATTATCTGTGTTTTATGGCTAGCAGTCGATTGTTGTGCTATAAGAAACAGTTATTCACCTCGTCTCTTCCACAACGTATCAACTTTAATTCATATTATGATATAAACTCCTGGACAAAATAAAAGCACCACTACTATATTTTTTTTATTACGAGGTATTGACAATTTTTAGTTTAATAACTGTCTTGCAAGCAATGAGAAATGTTTTGTTTTAACATCACAATCATTAGTTAAAGCCATTTTTACCAGATTGATTTAAAATCTGTTCGGAAATTGCTTATTAAGACAAGTTATCTTTAGCCATCAAGTTTTTTTTGTTATCGATTGTATCAGTTACGAGTATTTTAAACTTGAAAAACAAATTGCCCAAGAAATTTATCAGTAGAGGAGGCAGTAAGAGCATCAACTTTGCTGGATGAGGGATACCCGATGCGTTATGTTGCTAATGTGATAGGAAGAACTCAGTCGCATGGCAACACGATTTAACAAAACAAGACGACAGGGCGAAAACAACATACCAATAGAAGGGATGAGCGTTTTCTTAGGCAACCCGTTCTAAGAAACAGGAGAATCACTAGTACTGTGCTAAAAAATGCGCTTGTAGCTGTTCGCAATCTTGTGATATCGTCTCAAACAGTCAGAAGACGTTTATATGAATCTGGATTAAACAGCAGAAGACCGGCAAAGAAACCACTACTCACCACAGAGCACAAAATTCAAAGATTACGTTTTGTCAAAAAGCATCAACACTGAACTGTTAATGATTGGAAGAAGGTTTTATTCTCTGATGAAACGAGAGTTAGACTCATGTCTCCTGATGGACGTAAGCATATCTGGAGCAGACAAGGAGAGAGATTTGCAAGTTTCAATATCCCGTTTGGTGGTGGCTCTAATGTTGGGGGGGATCTGCTTCAATGGTCCCTATACCAGGTCCATGAATGTAGATTATTATCTGGAAAACATCGTAGTTGAACATGTAATGCTCGTCCCCACATGGCTAGACAGGTTATCGATTACTTGAATGCTATTGATATTCCATTAATGGATTGGCCACCTAGTAGTCCCGATTTAAGTGCCATACAACATCTATGGGACGCTCTTAAAAAAAAAAGGTCCGAAGTCGTATACCCCTACTTGCCAACCACAATGAACTGGTTTATGCAGTAATTGCGGAATGGAAGAATATTCCCCAAGAAATTATTGAAAATCTAATCGCCAGCATGCCAAGGCGCATGAATGCGGTAATTAGAAGTAGAAGAGGTCATCATCATTGACAGCCTCATCGTCCCACTGCTGGGCATCTTCCTCTTCTCACTCACGTCTTCTTCCTCAGCGCTAAGGCAGAAACACGGCGGACCTACAGTTTAACGTCTAATCCGGACGACAGAAATTCTAGAGAAAGTTTATAGCAATAAGATCCCTCGGTTGCAAGCCGGATTGGGAAATTGTGTGTGATGGGTTGCCGACAAGATTTTTATATATCTTGCCTAGTACTGCTTAGGAGGAGGGCATACACGGTATTAATGTCGCGTTGAATCGATTAATTCTATTGTTTTCCATTTTTTTTGTTTTATGTTTCAGGCGTTTTCAACAAAAACGTTCTTAAATCAAAAATTTAAGGTCATGTTTTGCTGATTTCTTTCGCAAATGATTACACAAACCTAATTTATAAGCTTTCATGTAATTTTCATTTTAATTTTAATTATAATATTGTAATTATATAAGTTTAATAAAGTGGTGCGTTAATTTTGTCCAGGAGTTTATAAGTTACTTTGACTCCACAATAAAAGACTGTTTTTCAATCAGGTATATCACTGAACTACTTCAAATACCGCAATTTTGCTCATTTCACTGAATTTTTATCTGTATCAAAGATTTTCAATAGTAGACTGTTCCAATGAACAATCGATGTATGTTTTTTTGAATCTTTGTAAGAATAAAAATGTTAGGTTAACGTCTATGATATTACTGTACAACATCGGTGGACATACCCACATCAATATGCATCTCACATAATTTAAGTTATAACATCACTTGATCTCACTTACCTTGTTGCAAAGGTATGACCGTTGGCATCTTTAATGTGGACAATGTCGAACGAACCAGGGTGCCGTTCTCGGTTCACAACGGTTCCCACACGCCCCAAGTTACGACCTCCAGTAATCATGCAAAGATTGCCGGATTCGAATTTGATGATGTCTAGAATCTTGCAGGTAGCAATCTCCATTTGAATGGTGTCATTCACCTTAATGATGGGGTCTGGGTAGCGGATAGTGCGACCGTCGTGGGTTACCAAGAAAGGAATTCCCTTGGGGCCCGTTTGCACTTGCCTTACTTTGCACAACTTGTACTGAAAAAGTAACACTAAATTATTACAGGATGTTCATAAATCAAGAATACAATTGCTATTACATAAAATATTTATAACATTTAGGAAGATATTTGAAATGAGCTTGAGGGTAAATTTATAGCAAAAATACATCGTCGATGCTCAAACAGTATTGCTATATCTATTTGCCTCGTCGTTTACAAAGTACTGGGAGTAATTTTTAATACTACACAATCAAGTGATAGTTGGAAAAAAAAAAAACTGTTCGCGCCTCCCAAATATTTAATTTGCCTCCACAATATAAATGAAGTGAGTCACTAGGTTTAGTATTGCAAGTAGAAACCAGCAAATACAAATATTAATGTTGTATGTAAATTTCTCATCAAGTACAATTTTCAGGAGAGCAGATATTAATGCAAACACCCTGTACAACATGTGTAACACACAACTACTACTATCGTTTCATAAGCACGTTCTATAATCGAGTTCATTTTTAATTGTAGTTTTTCAAATAATGTGAGGTTATGTGTGTCTTTTGTATAATTGTTTAATTGGCTTAGGCTGTTTGCCCCGGAGCAACCCGGGCGATGTAGTTCTATATCCCCCTTAAGTGTGCTACTTTGTAATTTAAAAATATAGCGACTTTCCTATTCTTTTTTCTAAGCAAACATTGAGCGAAGAAAAAAGTGCACGTCCAATATTTTTATTGTTACTGCCACAGCTTTTTGTAATAATCAATGAATAGTGAAGTAGTTCTTTCAAATACCCCATAAATTGGCCCTATGTACACCCCAACTATGAATTTTGCCTATTTTGAGGTACTTCCAACCTCAGTGGGGGATTTTTAAAGGGCCACACATTGTATTTACAATAAAACTATACTGTAGTAGCCTTAGATATCATTGCATAATTTTACCTTCCTTTGCATTATTAATTACTACTACAAAGGTCATATTTGCAATGCCAACAGTATATCAGATGAGTAAGAATAAATCATTATCCTTCATTTAATTCCAGGGAAAATCGCTATAAATTCTCTACCTGGAGTGCCTTGTTGTATCAATATATCATCATGTATAAATTACAAATAGTACCGCCTATTGTAATTCGATAATGTACAAAAGTGTTTGAAGTTTTTATAAATTTTCTGAAACTTATTTCATTTGAATTTTATATATTTGATACCACAGCATTTTCCAAAGAGTCTGAAATGCACGGGTTTGAGCTATCCTCTGGTTCCAAAGTGTAAAGAATTTCGACTTACCTTAGCTTCTTCTGCAGTAATACGATGGATGGCAAAGCGACCTTTGACATCATAAATTAACCGGAAATGTTCTCCAGTTTTCTCAATGGTGATGACATCTGAAACCAAAATATCTTTAGCTATTGCAGCTTTACCATCGGAATATGCTGACAATATATAGAAATCATGGGAAACTTTTCAAAATCGATGTCTTCTGATTGGGTAATACTGATATAGCCTGGATTTAACTAACCAGTGACCAAATTACAGAATATTTATCTTGGCCTCATTTTGACCATGATTTGTTTCAAAACACAAATCATAGCTTCGATAGGGCCACATTAACATTAAGATTAATGTTTTATGAAATAAGAACAATTTCGCAGCAAATTATACAGGGTGCTTCTAGTAATACATGGAAATTATAGTGTTTCATATATAAAACCTTCTTGATTAAATTAAAAAAAAACTCTTACAGTTTCTAGATATTTACTACATTCGCAATGAAAAAAAATTCTAAAACACTCCTAATTTTCAGTGCTTGTAACCAGACCAACACAAAATTCTAGAATTTGAATTATAATTTTGTAAAATAAACACTATTTAGGAAATTAATGCCAACATTTTAGGATTTTTGGGTACTTTATTTCCATACAAATTTGTATTTTAAAATTTAAATTATGTGAAAAAGTTACGAGAAACCGATTTCAGTTTTTGGATTATAATGATTTCAGTTTTTCGATTATAACAGTTAAACTTTAATTATTTATTTAATTAAAAGATTAATTCTATTAAACAATCTTACATGCCATTATCTAACCTAATTTAAACAAATGTAGTCAGGCTACTGATTTAGATTGGAAATTTGATCATAGTATTTGTAAAATGAACTCAGGAATACAATTAATTTCGTAATTCATTCATATTAGCGAAAATGAGATTAATAAATGAATCTTAGCTAAAACACCCGTCGTAATATTCTTAAGGCAGATTTACAATCATATTATTACTGATAATATTTACCACATTTTAGAACGCAAAGCAATTTGATAACCATAAAATTGCAACAGCATATTTATAAAAAGTTAGGTTATGTTATCCCTCCAAATGAGCCTAAACTCTTCCAATATTCAACATACACTTTAAAATACCTAATTAGAAGTATTAACCAAGGCAAGTTTACTCTACCAAAGACTTAAAACACTTTGATATAAAGTCAATAGATTTACACTTTCAAGGTGTGCTTACGCTTTATCAAAATCATACCTCAAATTACAAAATAAAATCGTACTTACCCATGAATCCAGCTGGGTAATTTGGGTCAGTCCTAACTTTCGCATCTACTTTAATTAGTCTTTGCATAACAATTTTCTTTACTTCGCAATTAGTAAGGGCGTACTTCAATCTGTTACGCAGAAAGATTACAAGAGGAAGCGATTCCCTCAGTTTGTGGGGGCCAGTGGAGGGTCGCGGTGCGAAAACGCCCCCCAATTTGTCCAACATCCATGATTTTGGAGCATTTAAGCGCTTCAAGTGTTTCTTCGGGCCTCGAGCCTACAAGACATGTACAATTTAAAGGTTATGTTAACGAATTCCGCAACTTAAATTCCGATTTCATTTTTATACAAACTGTTAAGGCAGAAAAGATAAATTGAAGAAACAATATCGGTGGTCAATTGTATATTCTAATATGAAGCTGAATTTGTCAATGAATCCACGAATGAAAGCATGAACAACAATTCGCCAATTTTTCGACAATTATCATTTTGCCTAAAAATATTAATAAGAATTGCTTTACGACTCCGTAAATTACTTTATTAAGATAATACAATTAACTTTTTTTATGTTATACGGCAGATGATCAACGAAATATCAAAAGTACGAGAAGCACTTACCATCTTGAAAACACAACAGGAAAAAGGATTGTTGGTCTGTTTACGTACAGTTGGCTACCCTAGACCATTAGAATATGGCGGATGGCGGGAGTTTTAAATTGAAACCATGATTAGCGGAACGCGATATTCGAAAGGGAATTGTTTTAATCAATATAATTTCTCCATTGTACAGGGTGTCCCGTAACTTCTCGGTAAGTGACTCGTAGCAGTCCTCCCTGACGCCTCCTGAATGCAAATATGTTGAAATTTTAAAGATCCGCAGATTCAATTCTTCTTGCGATCACTCTAAGTTCCAAACTTTAGTGTTTAATATCATAAAATACAGATTTACTCTCATTAATGCAAAATGGACTTTAGTAATGCTAGAGGAAGTTTATAAAAAAAAAGTAGAGGCCGGGATCGAACCTGGCCGAGGTCGGCGTGATTTCTCTAGCGGGGAAAAATCAGAAAATGTAAAGCCGTAGGTCCCGTACTATTGCGATATGTAGCACTTTTAAGATCACTACTGGGGTTGGAATTACCCCAGATAGGCAAAATTCTTAGTTAGGGTGTACAATGGGCCAAATGTGGCCTAAGTGCTTTGAGATGCTTGGAAAACCGCGTCCTAGATCTCGCTCTTTCAAATCATCATCATCATCATCAATAGTTTATGGCATTGATAATATTTTGTCTGGAAATTTTCTTACATTCACAACTTTACATGCGGCAACATGGATACCCTAAAATTTTATAAATTAAGGTTGTATCTGTTAATTTCATAGTTCACTTTTGAGTCGACTTATTTTCATTCCGATTTGCATTTCTATTAGGCTAGGTTGTGTGGTATTTACGTTTAATGAATACGTTTGACAAGGGCGTATCCAGTTCAAAACGAAAGAGGGGGAGCAGCTTTCTGAATCCAACTTCTTTCATGGGGGAAGGGGGTCCATGGGGCGGGGGCATGCAATAATACACAATTATGCAAAAGAAAAACACTATTTAGTATTTACTAATAAAATTAATTTTTGAACAGTAGTTTGCGAGGATTAATTGCAAATTTTCTAACTACAGCTTCCACTAATTGTTCCTCGTTTGCGAAAACTGATTGACGATGAATGCTTAGCACGGCTAACCCATTTAACCTATTTTCACCAATAGTGCTTCTAAGCCTTGTTTTAATTCGGCGAAGGGAGCTGAATGAACGCTCTATAGTGCTTGTTGTGCAGGGCTGTGAAAGCAAAATCAGTAGAATCAGTTTGAATCATTCCCTTTCTCCGTCGACGTCTTTCAAATTGTAAAAAGTTGAAGTACTTTCTTTCCATTCCTCCTATGAAACTTCTCTCATGTTAGTCGGATAGAAATGTGCCACTGAAAATGTAAGCGATTTGTCTGCAGAAGATCTGACTTCTAAAGATGATATGATAGAATCCAAGTAAGGAATTATTAGAGACCTTCTCCAAAATTAGGATGGATTTCCGGCTAGAGGGTTGCTTTTATGCATTTGTCGGCCAGCAACGCAAGTGGCGGTTATATCGATATGCAAATGCTTTTCAATGCCACGTGATTCTCCAAACGTCAGCTGCGACGTTCTCCGCATCTTCCCGATGCTCTCTCAGCATGACGAGAATAGTTTGAATGTGCTGGTTAACTTTAATTATGTCAAGTGCCTTCAATCGAAGTGTATTTTCTACGGATTCCAGTATAGAGAAATACTTCGCAATTAATGCTACTGACACAACACATGAAAATTTGCACGCCGCTGCGTGCATTTTCTTTTTGTTGCTGCATTACCCTCTTCAGCTAATTCTTCAACAATATCGACGAAGCGATTCTTAAAAATACGGATGCTCTTGTACTTCTCTGACTATGTAGTCTCACACAATTTAGAAATGTTCGCAATAAGCTCGCGTTGTAAAACGGACTCGCAAAAAAATATGATTATCTCCTTAATAGTTCCAACACAGTTTCGCATTTCTGGGATAACGTTTAAGTCGTTCACGGCAAGGTTTAGCTTGTGCGAGGAGGAATGAAAACACAAGTCTTTATTGTACTTTTGCCTCAAGATCGTCTGCACACTCCTTTCTTTCCCAAACATGGTGGAACATACGTCGAAGCCTAACCCCACACACTTATAAGGGTTTAGGTTGAAATTTCTCACAAAATCTCAATGGCTTTGGCAATACTTTTGGCATCAAGCGTTTCAAGCTCTACAAAGCCTAAAAATTCTTCTTCAATTATGTTGGCCTTTTGATCGAAGAAACATAATCGGATAGACCAGCTGTTCTTTGCCCGAAATCATGTGTGCCGGAAAAAATGACGCAGAAAACAACTGAGGACAATTCTTTTGTTTTTTTCTATAAATTTTTGTGAAGACTGGTGAAGTATGCCCCTGGGGCTGTACATGTGCTTTGCAATAATCGTGCATGTGCTTGTAGTTAGTGAAAGGTCTGATGATGAAGGAACCCCAACCACCTGTCATTATGCTGGCTGACGGCGGCGGAAACAACACACAATATTTATAGAAAGCACCTTTGAATCGTCTTGAGTAAGCTAACCGTGGTGAATATGTGTCCAGCCACTGGTGATTGAATTTCCTCTTGAGGTGTTTGGCATCTGCCGCAAAATCGTAGTCCTTCCTTCCAGCCATTTTCCAAGATATTTATTCTTAACAACCGGCGCAGTGGCCGCCAGGCCGACGGTATTTCCAATATCATCTTCATGACAACCGTCGTCTTCAGTTTTACGTTCACTATCGGGCACCCTGGTTTGAACCATAGAAGAAGGCCTCGCAGTCGCAGTGTTAAAGCAGAGGGTGGTTGTACCTCCTTGCCCTCATCGTTGCTGCAGCTGCTGGTGCTAGTACTTTTCTTTCGTTTTAAATTAACTGGAAAAAATTAAATATAACTTTTAATAAACGTTGGTGTGGACGCGGCATAACACATGCAAACGTAGATTGTAGATACCCAAATAAACTTTAATATTTACCATTCTTTGGACCGAGAATAAATTTTGAACTGAGGGAGCAAATGAAAGGGGAAGGTATTGTAACGTATATAAAATCACAGAGAATGAAATGGTTAGGTCACGTAATGAGGGCAGACAAAACAAGAGTAATAAGAGTAATAACAGAATGGACACCAACAGAAAAAAGAAGAAGAGGCAGACTTAGTATAAGATGGCACGATATTGTAGAAGAAGATCTAACAGATTAAAAAAAAAGTTGCAGAAGAAGATATGGGAATTAATTCGACCCAAATCAGGATTAGGAAAACTTACCTAAATAAGTAGCCATAACTGCTTGTGGTTTAAGAGCTGACTATATACAATGTGTTCCTAAATATCATGTACATACGGAAGGAGGTAATTCTTTGGCTTATTTCATGACTAAAAATTCATATAAACATAAGTCCGCAAACGCATCGTTACTGATTTACAGGGTGTTGAAATTTCAAGATTTTTTAGTTTTTTCTTTATAGCTTCTGCAGTTTTAGAAATATTTAGCTTTTGGTTGTTTAAACCACACTAATACAAACAAATGTTTTATAACGGTTTATTAAACGGAATAAATAACAAGTGAACAAACTTAATGAAATACATAATAACTATAAACGTTGCCAGCACGGGCAGCTACGCCGGAAGACTAATCCCCCTGGACCGTTGTTGGAACCCTTATACTCTAGTCCACCATCGCGGCGCGGGGGCAGTATTTCCGTTCTCACGCTTTTTCCCCAGATCTTGAAACTACCGGCCACAGCCCCGAGGCGCCGGCTAAGTGCCGACGTCCTTTCAAGAATGATGTTGATCCGTATCCGGTGTTAAAGTTTTGCCGAAGATCTGGGACAGCTTAACGCGCGTCTTTCACACGCGTAGCCACAAGCTCAAATTTGGAATACCTACAGGTTACTCTGCAGGGATTACATCATTGGGCAAATGGTTGTGAGAATCTACAGGGAGAAATTTTTCAGGGGTCATGCCCCCTTTTCTCCCCCTGAACTTTTTTGCGGAGCGCCGCTGGTAGATTATAAAATACAAAATGATTTTTTCTGTATTGTTTAGAATCTTCTTGTTCTCCTGTAGTTTTTCGTATCTGCGACGGTTATCGAGAAAAAAAAAATAAATAACGATTTTCTGTAATTCGCTAGACGAAATTAAAATTTTTAAAATGGTGTAGTAGTCTCTGGCTTTATTTGGATAATCTCAAGTTTCCATTAATTTTGACAGTTTAGTCGGCACTACGTGTTAAAAATTAAAGCTGGGATGATCCGGTTTTACAATAACCATAACAAGGAAACTACGTTACAACAATTGTTGAAAGTGACCTTCTCCAACTCTTATACATGCCTCCGCCCTTCTTCTCATTGATGCCCGTACTCTTTCGAGCACCCCCGGCTGACATGATTGAGATGCATTACATCTATGGCCTTGCGAACGGAAATGCAAGAGAAGCCAGACGTCTGTACATGGAGCGGTATCCCAATAGAATGATACCTGACCATCGAATATTCTCGAATATTCATAGGCATCCTGTAGAAACTGGAACTTTTAATAAGAATACCAATGATGCAGGTAGACCACGTATTGTTAGAACACCACAGATCGAAGAAGCTGTTCTAAATGGAATAGAAGAACATCCAGACACTAGCCACCAGAAAAAACTCTGAAAATTTAAATATTAGTCATCAAGTTGTTTGGCGTATATTGCGTGATTCTCTGCTATACCCTTACCACATTCAAAGGGTGCAGACGCTTCTTCCTCAACATTTCCCTTTAAGGATTAATTTCTGCCAGTGGTGCCTTAGTAGGCTAACAGTAGATCCCAATTTTGATTGTAAAATCCTTGAACATTTAAATGTTCAGAGATTTTTCTGGTGCTAGTGTGTGGATGTTCTTCTATCTCATTTAGAACAGCTTCTTCGGTCTGTAGTGTTCTAACGCCCAATGATGTAAGCCCTGCAGCGTAACTTGTATTCCAAAGTTGAGCTAAATATTTCAAAAACTGCAGGAGCTATAGAGAAAAAACAAAAATAATCATTAAATTTCAACTGCCCTGTAGATCAGTAATTAAGCGTTTGCGGACCTATCTTTATATGAATTTTTAGTCATGAAATAAGCCAAAGATTACCTCCTTCTGTATGTACATGATATTTAGGAACAAACTGTATATATTTACCATTCTTACCAAAAAGCTTTCTAATATCCACTTTTGTATAATTTGTAATAAAGCATAGATGCCACGAAACAAAAAACTTTACCGTCTTAAAAATTGCACACACTTGTGACGCTTGACTGAATGTAACTTAACTGCACTGACTCTATGTACGAGGTAAATAGCTTCTGAAATATTCTCGTTGTTGATGCGTCGTGAAATGAGACGAGATTATTAGAGAAAGCTCCTTGTTGCCAAGAGCTAACTATACATCCGTCTGTGAAAAGTCGTAAGAACTATAACCTGTACGTGTATAATACACACGTACAGGTTGTACTTCTTATGACTTTTAACAGACGGCGCCAGGGTCTCTATTTCGGAATTAGTTTCTTTTAAAATGTTGACATACCAACGACCTATCTATCAATTTTTCAGAAATTTGCTGTTTATATTTTTTCCGTTTTATTTTACATTTTTTTAAATTTGAAAGACGTGTCCTGGGAAACTGCTGCATTAGGCACTTGCCTACTTTGTCTATTGCTAAATTTGCCCCTGAAGTGTATTAAAAAGATTAGCATTGTTTGTGATGTCATATTAAGACGTTATCTGGAGAGAGTAATTGTGAACAAACATCAACTTTTACGCATGCGTAACTGTATGTGCAACTACTGGCTTGAGCCTCTCGCCATTTATTTATTCTAGAAGT
>JABXWE010021183.1:0-40922 GCA_014611495.1 Limonius californicus | reverse complement strand
TGTTTTACTATTTAGCACTGATGCTTATTCTTGTTAATTTTGTAGATGTATAATCAACTCGAAGATGATAAAATTTTCTCGGTGGTCGAACCAATTTTATTTATCAATACGCAACAGAATGACGATAAGCAAACCATTCGAATAACGATAGACGCTATCTTCTAAATACGACGAAATTCGAATTTTTTTCTCAGATCTTTTGCAAAATCTCTTAAACACTTCAAATATGTTCTCAAACATTAACACTTTTATTTTGTCTCAATAACACTTCATTACAAGCACTAAATACAAATTTTTGGGGAACTACATAAAAGCGTGTGTTCAGCTTGGTGGAAAAGAAGCAACTAGCAACTATTCTTACAAGCAAAACTAAAATTTTTAAGCCCGTTGCCAAGGAAACAGCGCAGAAATACAAAAATATGAACGCGACTCACACAGAATTAGCCAATCAGGGCTAAGCATATTTTTTTTATTAGCCCGCAGTATCCCATTGTTGGGCATGGGCCTCCCCCATAAGGGGGGTTGTTGATCTACTCTCCCATAGTGATCCTAAGCATATATTGACCAAAATTTTACAAGAACTTATAAATTACAATAACTTTCTTATAAATAAATTTCCATCAAAATAAAAAACTCAACTCAGTCGTGTTACACATAAAAATGAACATTTTGATACCTCACTTAGCATTCGTTCGATAATGCATTTAGAAATTCACAAATATGTTTACATTACTTTTCAAATAAATTCATTAAAATTAAATTAAATGTTGATTAATCTTATAGCTTATTTACGTACACTATCACATTACTATAAACATATTTTTCCCAAAAGAAAAATTGAAGTTCAACTAAATTACAAATTGGTATGTAGCTGTCAAAATGATTACAATTTTACTTATATTTATTTCATTAAGTACAGCTCAAGAATGCACAAATAAGACGGAAAAGTTTCCTACACGCCTTTATAAACATGACTATGATCAAATTAGAACAACCAGAGGACCTAGAATCCAAGTCTGCACATCTTTGCGATAACCACTTATCCACGGAAACTACTAAATTCTTACGTATTTTATCTAAATGTGGTTAAACAATCTATTTTTGCACATGGAAGCTTAATATAGCGTTACTAAATTTAGAAATAAGTTAAGTTACCTTCATTAGAGCCTGTTGTAACACAGCAATGCATACATATTTTTTTTTATATCCAGATCCATAAGTAATGCTTGGCGTTGTAGCGCTGTTTTATAAATTCAATAGGCCCAAATTTCTTTCACGGACGTAGAGGTTTTTACTAATACCTGCATTATGCTTTCCAAATACAAAGACATAGAGGACCTACGGCTTAACAGGAGCTCAAAATCACAGGAAGCATAGTCACTCCTTCAGAGAAGATTTAATAAGCAGACATCTCGCTGACTTGACATTGTCTTGCGAGAGAACGAAGCCATTGAAAATCTAATTTTCCGGTGCTAGCATTTGAAATCCAGACCTCCAACGTAGCCTAACGTGTTGATCTGTAGCCGTCGGCCGCCTTTTGCAATAACGTCTATAATTTTGCCTTAACCGATGGCCAAAAAATCAAACGATATTTACCAAACTAATTTACTTTTAAATTTAAGGCAACATTGAAACTGAAATTGTTTCTTAATTATACTTTTAGCTTGTGTTTATTTTTGGCTGTACCTAAATAATATTTAGTAGAGAACACATTAAATTTTCAATTTGCGGTTATACAGCAAAAATGCTCGTTTAGGAACAATCCGCTAACTACGAACGCAGCGCAGTTCGAAATTTTGAACATTGAACAATGAATATTTCAGTACCGTAATTAGCGTTCCCTGTTTTTCATTCTTGCGTGACAATTGCACGCAATATGCTGTTTTTGAGATTTTAATTTGTAAAGCACAACTCATGAATTTACTGTCTAATTTCTACTTCAATTCGTCACTTTTTTATTAACAATAAATAAGTAGGCCAATGTCCTAATTGTAAACAGAAAATAATGAACCACTAGGATTAGAACATGAAAGGTTAGCGCTATTTCATAACATCTAAAACAAATATTTGTATAATGAAAATTTATAGGATTATTGAAAAGCTCAACCAGTAACCTCCTAAGTGTAAAATTATGAAGCGAATACTCTTCCAAATGTAAACTAGTTTAATATTTTATAAAACTAACTCTTAACCCTAGGATGCATGACTGTCAGGATCAACAGATTTACATAAGGTGGGTGAAAAAGACCCTTATACACTATGGATAAATTAATTAAATTCGGAATGTATTTTATTATGTAATATGTCTATATAGCATAACTAAGTGTTTATTTACAGTTTTTACAAAAATATACAGTATGTTCCTTACATATTGGTTTACTACGTGTAGCACACAGTCTGTCACATTTTCGGTCTTTCTTAGTTTTGCACAGGTAACACCGTTTCTTTGATGTGGGTTTCTTATTAGGAACCTCTTCCTTTTCGTCTATAGTTATAAATTTCGCCATGTCTTCCAAAATAGTTCTATGTAAATGAATATTACGGGATCTCCTACTCATATAAGGTAAAATGAGCTGTTTTGCTAGTTCTTTCAGAAACAAACGTCGTCTGTAGCTTCGTCCCTTTTCAAAATTTTGGTTTTCGGATATATATAAAATGAAGGCGTTGATTGCTGCTACGTTCGTTATGTTACTCCATACTACAACGGGCCATCTTTTGGTTTGCCTTTTGCAGGTGTAATTCAGAACTTTTTGGTCCATGATATCCACTCCGCCTTTTGTTTTGTTGTAGAAATGTATAATTTCTGGTTTTTTCTTTTGAGTTTCATCTACATTATTATTGTCATGCACAGTGCTCAGTACATTTACAGCGTTTTTCTTTTTTGGCACATACCTGACCAGTGTCATATTGTTTTTGAATCCAAAGCACGAGGAGTTAATCGCTCTATCTTTATTAGCCTGCATTTCTGCAGGTATGTCACGCTTATTTTTCTTTATTGTTCCTACAGCTGTTATTCCAACCGATAATAAATTTTCAAACAGTTCAACACTTGTAAAGAAGTTGTCTACTGTGAGATTTCTTGAAGAATTGTGGATTGTTTTTATCAACAGCTGAACAGTGTGCATTCCTAAATTGCGTTGTACTTCTCCTCCAGGTTGCTTTCCTGTATACATTTTACCATCTATGGCATATCCGCTATCAGATTCACAAAGCCAAAAGAACTTTATACCATATTTGGCTGGTTTACTAGGCATATATTGAGTAAAACCACACCTACCTCTAAAACCAACCAGTTGTTCGTCGATAGTAACGTACGTTTTTGGAACCATTACTCTTCTGCACTGAGTCAGAAACAGGCCCCATATATAAGAAATAGGAGCCAACTTGTCAGTTTCCAATCTCTGGAGCCGCGTAGTTTTATTATCGAATCTCAAGAATCTCTTTATATCTTCAAATCGGTTCACCGACATACATGCGCGATAAATGCAATTTGATAGTTTATCCAAAAAAAGTTCACGCACTGGCACGTCCCAACTCTTTGTAGCCCCAGCCATAAGAAGTATCCCTAAAAACGCGTCCATTTCATCTGTCTCAATTAGAGGATGCTTCGCGATTAGTGCATAGTATTATCTCGTCTTTTATTTCTAAAGTTATAAATTTTCTCCAAGCATCAACCTTTCTTTGTGGGCCCGGCTGTAAAACGTATAATGTTGTGTAGAGACACCATTGAAGACTTTTTTACAGGAATTTTTGACCACTGTGTACCATTGGCAGCAAGCATGAAATTACCAATACTATCTTGAGATAACGCACCTTCTACATCCTCTTCACCGGAAGTAAGATCATCATCCTCTGACTGTTGTATATAATCATCATCATCATCAGCATTGGCATCGATAACATCTTCAAAATCTCCGTAATCAGATTCTTTACTCGATTCTGAACCGGCATAATCAGATTCATCAAGCCATTGTTGCGCAATCGTTTCAAAGTCGGGATCTGTTGGTCGAATCGTTCGTTTTCTACCTTTTGAAGTCGAAGGTACTGCCATAATAAGTAAGATGAAATGTCAAACCTAACTGCACTACTTACACTATGCAACAACGTTTTCAGTCAACTGAGTAGACAATAATGACAAACCAATGTTATTTCAGCGGCGTCGAAAGCTTTGCGCATTTGCACGCAGCACCAGGTTCAAGCATGCGGCAACATGTCTGAACAGGTTCTAACACGTCTTCTATATAGAGTTGGAATGTACAACTAAACGTACAGTCCATTCATAAAACACATTTCTATATCTAAAATAACTTATAGTAGCTGGGTATGAAATACCCACCTTATGTAAAGTACGCTAAATTTTGGAAATAATTTTTTTCTCCAGTAATTGAATTATTAAAAACATTTTTATTAGATTATTATGTTAGGAACAAGTCAATAGAAGAATACATGAGATGGCATTCATTTATATCAAGAAATGAACAATCTAGTTAAATTATAATAATGCTCTGGGTACAAAATACCCATCTTATGCATCCTAGGGTTAAGATGGATATCTAGCAAGCCTTATCGAAAAACAGTCATAAAATGGAACTTTTTTCTAATATTTTTCTAAATGAAAGTAATTATCTCGTTATACTAGATGAATCTATGCCAAGACTATATTTATAATCGACCTACTGATTATAATGCAGGTAATATTTAGATACACTACACATTAGCCAAGCGACAGTAATATCTACTGGTATTTTTGTCAAACGAGGTTTAGCAAATTAATTACAAAACTGGCACTATAAAAAACAACATAACTTAAGTAATACGAAAAATAAATGGTATTTATTCAAAGGAATCTTCATTTACTTTATAAGATGTTCACTGCAATTTTATAAACAATAAGCAAAGGCATCCCAAGAAACTGCTTTCAATTCTGCAGTTACATTTTCCTTAATATAGTAAAACAAAAAAGTATCGTGGTACCAAGTCAGGTGAATAAGGTGAGTGACTGATCTCAACAACGCCCTGCTTCACGAGAAATTAATTCACAATCAGTCCAGAATGGGCAGGTGGACTACCACGCAACAAGAACGTACTACCTTTTCCTCGAAATTGCGATCCCACTGAAAAAATTCGCTTCTATAATCTCCTCATTATGTCAACATAGAATGCATTATTTACTACTTGTCGTTCCGGCACAAATGCTTATGTCGTATGTCGGAAATGGTAATCAGTATGATTTTGATTCTGATATTTTTCAAACGAAGCTTCTTAGATCTTAGTTATAATTTACTAATTCATTACATGCTCTAGCGTTTCATCTCAGGATCGTTATGAAACACCCATAACTCATCATCAGTGGCACTACAGTTAACTGTGTAGTGTTGGGATACGTCTCAACCAATTGTGCGCAGAAGGCAACTTTGCGCAGGTCTTCCTTTTTCCAAAATATTTCTTTAAAATTTGGCGAATAGCCTCGTTATCGATGTCAACTCACCTGCCATCATCTGAAAGACCATCAACGAATTTTTGCCACAATTTCACAAACTCTTGCGACCGAATCTGTATTTCTACAGATCGACGGACGCTTGGTTCTAGTGATATCTTGAACATTCTCACATCCATCTTCGAAACGCTACAACTATTTAAACTCAATAAAACGACTTAAGGTATTTTCACCGTACACAGTTTTTAATATTTGATAAATTTTTGTTGTAGTTTTCCCCAGTTTACTGCAAAGTCTAGTATTCGCCCGTTGCTCCGTGACGACTGACAGAAACACGATGTTTGCGCAAGCGGCCTGCACAGAAACTAACAGCTGTTCAATCTTATCTTGACCGTCCTCTATTATTATAACTGTGAACTTTACATGCTGCTTTACTTTTACTTTAGTTTCATGTGTTCATGTGCTACAGCGTAAATTAGAAAATTATAATACCTACCCTCGTATACAGGGTGACAATAATGCGATTTTGTTTTCTAATGTTTTTATTATAGCAGCTTGGAGAAAACTCTAATTACAAAAGTTGTTTGTTTCATTACTGTGCATAACTTAAAATTATTGCTGACTATACAGAGTGTTCTGTTTTAGTGCAACAATAGACAACTTCTTTATTTTAAATAGAACATTCTGCATATTATGACATTTCTGGATTTTATATTTTTTATTTTTATTACAATATTACGAGTTTTAGGTATTTATCGCTAATTATTCGGCATAAATTAACTATTTATTAAATTTTGAAAGAATGGCCGTCTTTAACAGTTAGTATGTAAAGAACGGCATATAATTTATCAATATTATCATGAACGCATTTTCATATAGGTGTTGTACTATTTAGAATTTAAATATATTATACAGCATGTTCCCAATTTACAACCACATTCAATAAAGTTCAACTCATAATATCTCTTTTTTTTAGATGGAACGCCCTGTATATTTGTATATTTTCGATGTTGCGTTCAATCACCTTTAAACGTGCATGCGGTTTTATATGACTTGCGTTTTTAGTTTTGAAAATAGTTAGAAGTCATTAAAAATCTAATAGAGAAGACAACAGAAAAGTTGGTAATAAGATGTAATTTTATTTTGTTTTAAAAAATATATTAATTAATATAGGATTTTATAAAAGTGGAGTTATTTACTGACATTTTAAACTACAAATATTTGTATTTTTACCGCGCTTTTTAGAACAAAAACGAAATTAACCCAAAAATCAGGTAATCACCAGGCTTTCTTTAACACGATTGCTAACTGCCAACAAACGACATACGTTGTAATGTTTCATACGACTAGCAGTTATATACAAATAACCAAATACAATGTATATTAATATCAAAATATTTTTTATTGAACAGTTGCAACACCAATAATAATAAACAGTAGCGTTTCTAAATACTGCTGACAACCGTTTGAAATAAACAGTGAGGTAAGACAGGGACAAGGAGCATCCACAATGGTTACCCACTTCTCTTACACATGACGGATTTTCCGTTGAATAATAATGGAAGTGTGACGATTCACATTCCCAAAAAGCTGCTTCGTCGGAGAAAACGCCTTAATTAAAAAAATTACCTTGAACATTTATTCGTAAAACATTTGCCGACGTTGAAAGTCATGATCAAGCAGGTCTGGATGATGTTGAATGTGGTAGGATGGTACCTATATACATTTAAAGACCATTGAACGCAAGCACGAAAATGTAAAAGTATACAGGGTGTTCCATTACAAAGAAACTGAAATATAAGGAGTTGAATTTCATTGAATATTTTTGTAAATTAGGAACATCCTGTATAAGATACTTAAATTCTAAACAGTACGGCACCTATCTGAGTTCGTGTAAAATAAAATATAATATTAAAAAATTATATACCGTTCTTTAGATACTAACTGTTAAAGACAGACCGTCATTTTCTCAAAATGTAAGAAAAAGTTTTTATTACCGAAACCATAGTGATAGATACCTAAATCCCCATATCGTTGTAAAAAGGGGAAACCAAAAAAAAACCGAAAATGTAATAATATACACGATGTTCTAATTAAAATAAAGAAGTTGTTCATTATGTCATCCTGTATAGAATAGATAATTAAACAAACTTCTAAAAAATAAATAATATATCTTTCCCGTAAATAGTAAGAAAAATGAAGTCCTTTAGATTTTTGCAAACTTACAATTTTCAATGTTGATCCATATTAAAAAAAGGAACTTTGACCTAGTCAACTTAGTTTTTGAGTTATGACCGTTCAACAAAAAAAGCCGATTCGTTTGTCCCTCGCAAGTTTTACATTATTAGATATTTTTCGAAACTACGGATACTTGCCTAAATCAACTAACTGACTAGAATACCAAAGTAGTATCACAGTTTTTGCATAAGTTATGGTTTTCAAGAATCATCATCAAACGTCTGGTTTTGTTATGGACGCTAAAATGAATTTTGCTATATCTAAATCGATTTATTGATGGTCATTTCAACATTATGGTATAGGACAATTTTATATCACCCAAATTGATGTTATTGACAAAAAAATTAATGTAAATGCAAGTACAGGCCTTTAACAAAATTATATAGATGAAACATAACCAAACATTTGTTAATTTAAATTCAAGCTATTTCATAAATCATTATGAAAGACTTACATCATAACGTTGACAATACTTTTCGACAGAACCATCTTCAGCTGGATTTCTGTAAAGGTTTAGAAAAACTGTGTAGGAGCATATAATTCTGTGTACTATCTACTTGTACGTGAATAATAAAGCAACAAAAAGCCTATTATATGTTGATAAACCCTACATAGTAACTAATTAATATAATAGTAGTAGTAGTAGCATATGAAAATATAACAACCTATAATTGTATTAAATTATCGCCTGGTTCCTTAACCAGAATGTGTTTTAACACTACGTTGTATGATGACATTATCGACTATACAGCTTAACCTGTTTTTCATATTATTTCCATCCTTTAGTCAAATATGTAAGCTTTTCAATTTTACCGTTTGATGTTGGCGTGGAATATTTTGCCAACAGCAACATCATTCTTCGGTAAATATATCCCCTACGCTCCTTTTATCACAAAAATAATTTGGGTCCGGATTTAGCCCCTTGCAGTTGCTATTGGTGAACCCGAACAAAGACGATTTGCGGTTCGTCATCAAATGCGTAATATTTATGATCCGCAGGGATCAAATATGAATTTACTGAATCCGTCCATACAGTTGTTCCTCTTTAAGGCCTGTACACCGACACCTCGACGTGTCCCAGCCATTTTAAACATTATACATTTTAACGCTTGATTTCACAAATGAACCTGAACCAGGGCGTTTTGATAAAGAACCGCGTTATTTATTAGTAACGTTATCAGTAACGTTTAAATTGGACGCAAGTGGAATATAAAATTTAAGCGGGAATGGAGCACTTTGAAAAGAACAAGAGCAACGAAGGAGAAGGTCAGGATATAACAATAAAAGTCTCAATCGTATAACGTCAGACGTCAGATATCTATGATTGAACGTTTATTCTAAAGAGATTTTGTGGGAATGGGGAATTCATAATGCAGGATGAACAATCGCGTCCTATTTCCACAAATATGGAAAGTGGTTCGTTTGATGGATCACTAATTTACGGTCATTGTTCGTTTAAATCGAGAACTTTATATCATTTCTGCAAAAACGATATTTCCAAGAGATTTGTATGACACTGAGAAATCCACTTTTTAATACACACATTATTTTAAAACTAGTATTCATTTATTTAATATTACAACAGAAAATCTACCCTCTAAAGTTCCAATAATCGCTAATAGTTAGGTAAGATCCATTTGACTCATTATGTTCAACAAACTGTTCAATAAACTTAGTCACGGAAAAAACGTATCGCTGTTTTATTAGTTTCGCTTCCGAATTAGCTTAATTAGCTATACGTAGAACTGGTATTTGGAAAACAGATCCTGTCTATACTAAAAGTCCTGCAACATAAAACTTTTAATACAGTTACTTAACAGTTCTTAAAGTACAGTTGCTTCAGTGGTTGTAACTCACAAGAACATAAAATATGTACCTAAAAATATCTTACTTACCAAAAATTGCAGTATTTATCTGAGATATTTGTGGAATCTAAGAACTGAGCAGTACAGGTACTGAAAATATGGAAATTTTTTATTGAGCTGCGAAAACAAGACATATGAGAGCCAGAGCACAAGACTAGCTAGTAAAGAAATATCTATCAACAGCATGTGACTATCCGTAGAAGACTCTGGATGGAAGGTAAACATAATCTGCCGTTAACAAGATCACAGTTTATTACAGCAGAATCCATCTAAATCGCAATAACCGCAAATCTTCAGAAATCCCAACAACTGTATGAAATTATTTACCTAATATAGTTACTACGTGCATATAATGTAGACTAATAGCACTCGCTTAAACATTTGTATGTTTCCATGTATAAAAATTGCAGTAGTTATCTGAGTTATTCGTGGAATCTAACGACTGAACGGTACAGTTACTGAAAATATGGTAATTTTTAATTGAGCTGCGGAAACAAGGCATACGAAAGCCAGAGCACAAGACTAGCTAGTAAAAAATATATATGGACAACATATGACTATCCGTAGAAGACTCTGCATGGAATGTAAACATAATCTGCCATTAACAAGATCACACTTTATGACAGCAAAATCCATCTAGATCACAATAACCGCAAATCTTTAAATAAACCCAACAACTATATTCAATTATTTACATAATATATAGTAACTATCTGCATATTGTACTCTAATACTACTCCCTTGGATATATTTGTGTTTCCATGTCTAAACATTGCAGCATTTGTCTGAGTTATTCGTGGAATCTAACAACTGAACGGTACAGTTACTGAAAATATGGTAATTTTTAATTGAGCTGCGGAAACAAGGCATACGAAACCCAGAGCACAAGACTAGCTAGTAAAAAATATATATGGACAACGTATGACTATCCGTAGAAGACTCTGCATGGAATGTAAACATAATCTGCCATTAACAAGATCACACTTTATGACAGCAAAATCCATCTAGATCACAATAACCGCAAATCTTTAAATAAACCCAACAACTATATTCAATTATTTACATAATATATAGTAACTATCTGCATATTGTACTCTAATACTACTCCCTTGGATATATTTGTGTTTCCATGTCTAAACATTGCAGCATTTGTCTGAGTTATTCGTGGAATCTAACAACTGAACGGTACAGTTACTGAAAATATGGTAATTTTTAATTGAGCTGCGGAAACAAGGCATACGAAACCCAGAGCACAAGACTAGCTAGTAAAAAATATATATGGACAACGTATGACTATCCGTAGAAGACTCTGCATGGAATGTAAACATAATCTGCCATTAACAAGATCACACTTTATGACAGCAAAATCCATCTAGATCACAATAACCGCAAATCTTTAAATAAACCCAACAACTATATTCAATTATTTACATAATATATAGTAACTATCTGCATATTGTACTCTAATACTACTCCCTTGGATATATTTGTGTTTCCATGTCTAAACATTGCAGCATTTGTCTGAGTTATTCGTGGAATCTAACAACTGAACGGTACAGTTACTGAAAATATGGTAATTTTTAATTGAGCTGCGGAAACAAGGCATACGAAAGCCAGAGCACAAGACTAGCTAGTAAAAAATATATATGGACAACATATGACTATCCGTAGAAGACTCTGCATGGAATGTAAATATAATCTGCCATTAACAAGATCACAGTTTATGACAGCAGTGGGGGCCTCGGTGGTCTAGTGCGGGGACGCATTGCCACTCGAGGCCACAGTGAAATGCAGTTGATCCGCTGGACGATCGAATCCCAGCTGGGGTGACCGCATTTCGCTTAGTTAAGTTTAGGGTGCATGTTGCATGAATCTTTAGTTGGTAAGGGCTGCCCGTACCCCCCTGAAGTAATGCGAAAGCGGTTCCGGGGTGGGGAACGGTAGTATGAATGAATGAGAAAAAAAAGTTTATGACAGCAGAATCCATCTAAATCGCAATCACCGCAAATCTTTATGAAACAGAACAACATTATGAAATTATTTACCTAATATAGTTACTCCCTGCATTTAATGAAGACTAATATCACTCGCTTCGACATTTGTATGTTTCCATGTATGAGAATTGCAGTATTTATCTGAGTTATTCGTGGAATCTACGAACCGTTACCGAAGAATGTGGTAATTTTCAATTGAGCTGCGAAAACAAAACATATGAGAACTAGAGCACAAGACCAGCTGGTGACGTAATATCCTTGCTTAGTGAACAGACATAATCTGCCATTAACAAGTTCACAATTCATGTGAGCACAATGCGTGTACATCGCAACAACCGCAAATCTTTATAAAAACCGAACTATTAAATCCCTACAATACGAGCAGGTTAAATTGATTATGTTTACCAAACAGAAACGCAAAATACAAAGCACCGTAAGCGTTCCAATTTAGTAACCTAGAATACACCAAATAAAATAAAATAAACTAAGTTAGTTGTTTCCGTTTTCATATTGTTTATGTTTTTACTGATGTTGATTTACTGAAAGCAAATGCAATGAGTCAATTCGTTTGCCCTCTATGTTTGTGTATTTTTATATTGTACCGTCAGCTTTCTGTAGAATTCTTTATTCAGAAACTAATTTGTAGTTCTGAAAAGAAGTGTTTTAAATAATTTTCACTAACGATAAGGCTAGTTTACCACAGACTATGGCAGATGCTTAAATTTTTTAAAACTCCGCTGAGGAATTGTGTTATATAATCAAAAATACATGTTCATGTCATGCAAACTTTAAACACTATTTGACAGTTATCACGGTAAAGCTCAATTGCTAATATGGATTTTACTCACAAGAACATAAAATATTTACCTCTGAATATATTACTTACAGATAGTGAGTATGCGTAGTTACCATTCTCAAATGTGTCCTCGAAACCCCTCGTGTGCTATAATAGTTGATACGTAGAGTGCTTGACAAACCCGGATTCTTTAAAAGAACTTTTTAATGATGTTAATTTATATACATAATATAGTTATATAAGACACCCTAATATAACTCCCTTAGATGATTTTATATTACTTTGAGTAAAAATTGCAGTTTGACCTAAGTAATTCGTGAAATCTAAGAACTGGGTTATACCATTACAGATAAACGTAGTAATTTTTAATTGAGCTGTGAAAACAAGACACTGAGAGCCAGAGCACAAGACTGGCTAGTAACTAAATTTCCATCAATAGCATATGAGTATCCGCAAGATCCCTTGCTTAGGAAGCAAACACAATCTACCGTGAAGAAAATCACAACTTATGAACACTGAACAACTGCATAAAATTCCTGGAATACGGACAGGTTAAATCGACATAGTTACAGAAAGTAAATTACTTAAGCCCTGCAATTTATAACTTTTAATAAGTATGTGATAGTTGTCAAGGAAAAGGTCAATTGCTAATAATTTCAAGAACATAAAATAATTATATTTGAATACCCCAGTCTGCCAATAACGAGTATTTATACTGGTTACAATTCCCAATCTGATTTTGAATTCTCTTGCGCTTGTAAAAGTTTATTTTTATATTGCAGTATTCAACAAGTATTCATGCAACCACAAACTGGAGTTACAAGAAAATGTATTACTTTTTTATTGTGCTGCGAAAACAAGACAGACTAGAGAGCCGCAACACAAGACCAGCCACTAAAGAAGTAGCTGTTTCTTGGAAATTGAACATAACCTGTCACTGATATTATTTCAATTAATAAGAGCACAATGCATCTACATTGTAATAACTGCAAATCTTAAAAAAGCTGTACTTAAAGAGATTTTATTTACCAAACGTAGACACAAAATAAAGAGCGCTGTTACGGTTTTAATTTAACAAACTGTAATAAACCAAACAGTATGTGCTGGCAGCCCAGTTGATAGAGCGCTCGCTTTCTGAGTAAAACGTTGATTCTGGCTTGGGTTCGAAACCTAAGCAGTACTATGCACATTTATAAAAATGTTGTCTGCAACCCAGAACACACAATTTCCCAATCCGGCTTACAATCGTGGGATCTTAATGCTGAAAACCTTCTCTGGAATTTCCGGTGTTCGGGTTCGTTGTTAAACTGTAAGTCCCCATGTAGGTGTTTCTACCTTAGCGCTGAGGAGAAACACGTGGCAGCGAAGAGGCCGATGCCCAGCAGTGGGACAAAAAGGCTGTCAATGATGATGATGATGAATAAACCAAACGAAGTAAAATAAACTCAATTAGTTTTTACATATTTCATATGGTTTATGAGTTTACTACAAGCATGGTTTACATATAGCATCTTTTATTGCATCGTTAACTTTCTATTGCATTTTTTATTCAGATATGAATTTGCGGTTATGACAAACGCTTTTGTATACGTCTTGTGTAATCCTGTCCTTGATTTCTTGGATGGTGTGAGTTAACCTTTAAATATTGTATTTTATTGTACATAGAAACACAACACAAACACGTTGGCTTATTAAACGATCGTCAAAAACCTCTTTCAAACAATTCAACTTTGTTCTAGCTGCATACATTGTACTATCGTCTTACTGAAAATAGCCAAACTGTAAGTAATCTTCATATAGGTGGCTTATGAAATTGGTTAAAATATTGGTCTACATTTATCGCCAGAAACGGAAGCTTAGGAACCTATCATCTCCGACAAACAGCAACCCAAACACCAACTTTCACTGACTAAATAGAAACGTCACAAATCACATAGAAAACATTAACAGTCCACATTTTCATTTTTTGCTAATTCAAGTATTCAAAAATGTGATACCAGGATTCACCTGAATAAGACAGGAAATGAAACAAATCACAGTTAATAAACAAGTGATTTGTAAATCACTAACAATAAAATAAACGCCTGTTGTAATTTGGGCTTAATAATTCTTAAAAGAACTCCATTTTGTACGGATACAATTTAAGATCTTTTCGAACTACTGTCTGGAAGTTTCGCCTGGAATAAATCCTTCTCCTGTTAAAGTTTTCTTAAAAATGTAGTTAGTTCGTTGACCGTACACTACCTTACATGTTCATCACACAATATTTGTCGGCTTTACCAGATTTACGTGATACACTGCCTGTGCCTCTAAACAAATGTCAACGCAGTAGAATTGAACTTAAAAGGAAGCCATTTTAGTAAACAATACTGCATAAATCTACCGACCATTTTCATTAACTACATTCCCGAGGTAACACAAAATCACAAAAAAATTATGTCTTCACTGAAAACCGTTTTATTTGCTTATAGCAACTAAATCAATGCCAGTTGTCAGTTATTAAAAATTATAGCCATTTGACTTAATCAAAAACAAGCATTTAATTTCTCTCTGCCAACTTCTATCAAACATTTTCTTGACCATATAGAGTTTAGAAACTTCTATTTCTAAAAACAAAACAATCAGAACAATTTCAACCATAATGTCCACCACAGAACATTGGTATTGACTTTCCTGTCTATTCTTGTTACGTTTTATTACACCGGCCACAACCACCTCGATATTTTAAAGCGCCTTAATTTTTCGCTGTAAATTTATTGCACTAAACAGGAGCTACATAAAATTGCCAAATAGAAAAACTAAAAATGGCCGCTCCGGATACCAACAATAACTCCATGCTAATTTCTAAATCCGTTTAGTGCAGCTTGTTGCGGTTGGGGCGACAACGTTGATAAGGGAGAGGGTGAAATATGGTCGATGGGTGCAGAACTGGGTGCTAGGGGTGTTAAAAGGGGAGGGACATTAATTGCTTTAGCAACTAGCCTTGGGGCGTCGCTCGGGGCATGAACAGGGGCCCATTTTTTGTTGCGGCGATTAATGTTGTGTGAAACTTTTCCATCTCCGAATTTGGTTACTCACCGCAAAGATTTGAAAGGTTTCCGCTTACAAAAATGTTTCTAACTGCTGGTTTTATCTTTTGTTTTATGGGCCTATAAAATTGCCTATAAACGCATACTTTTGCAGATAAAGCATAAACTTGAACCGGGTAGTACTATAAACAGCTCCATAGAGAACGATTCATCAATAGCGGTGACAATTGCGGGCCAACTGCAAAAAATGTGCCTGTTTTTATAATATTGAACATGAAAGCTTCCTTGACCACCAAAATCCACCTTCTTTGATGGAGGGATGCTCAGATTTCTTTTGTGCAACTTTGAATGGCCGATATTCGATAGAAGATTTTATTTCAAGGAACGAGCAGCTGATATCTGTGACATAAACGTAACATTTAATATAAAAATATAAAAGGTTGCTTTTAAAAATATTACAACTACAAGTTGCAATGAAACGAGTTTTCTTCAAATCCGAAAATCAAATTTACTTAAAAATGTCGTGATTATGCCCTCATTGATGTCCTGACAGCTTGCAATCGTATCATCCACTGTGATTTGCCAACACAACCTTTTTTTTCAGGGGTGACCCCCTTGAAGCGATATCGAAACTGCTAAGAACAGATTCTTAGAAACAAAAAATCACTGAGAGTTTGTCAAAATTGGGCCAAAGTTAGAAAGAGAGTTTACATAGTTTTAGTGATATTAGAACTCAAATTAAAATAGAAATTTATAGTCCTTTCCTACATAAATGAGCGGTTTCTAACCATTCTCGTTTTAAAATAATATACAGAGTGACTCTAAACATGTACCTACCACGTACAGCTGAGATTATGTAACTCCTAAACCACCCAGAAATTTTTTTTTAGTTCGTATCCGTTGTGTATGCGTGGGACGTCAACGTTTTTGTTATATCAATTCACTAAAACATAAATAACTTCATTGTTTCTTATCCGACTGTGTTAAACTTCGTCATTTTGAAACACGAACAGTCCAAGCTTAAAATACAGGGTGTCTCAAAATATACCGGCAATATTTCAAAGATGAATTCCAAAACTTATTTAGAGTCGAAAAGTTCATATAAACATTTGTCCTAAACTTAACCGTTAACGAGTTATTGTTTATTTCATACTTTATGTGGCTAAAATTTTAGTTCAACGCATTTTATGAAATAATTCTTTTTTTAATATATTTTTATTTTATTTAGAAGAAATGTTCAAAATTAGCTCCATTTGTTTGATACACAAAGCCGCGCTGAGTTATTCCTAATAATATCGGCAGCCTGCTGTATTCTTTGGCGTAGTTCTTCTACCGCGTGCACTACAGTTGCATAAACAATCTGTTTCATGTGATCCCAAAGATAACAATCTAATGGAGTCAGGTCCGGCAAACGCGGTGGCCATACTACGAGTCCTCCTACTCCAATCCATGGAGTAGGAGGAAAATGTGCGTTAAGCAAAGCTCTAACACGAAGACATTGACATATTAACACTAAATTTATGTTGAAAATGCGAGCGTCTTCTGGGAGGATTTTCTGCAGCCCATTCATGACAATTATAATAATTATTGATCTCGTGTAAAAGAAGCTTCATCGGTCCATAAAGTATGCGGTAGGTTTTGATTATTTTGTGCCTAATTACAAAATTTTAAACGAGCTTCAAAATCATTACCTAGAGCTTCAACTTTTTGATGATGATGTGGATGTAAGCGAGCACTTTTTATTATTCTCCATACCCGGTTTCTACATATTCCAGTACCTAATGCAATTCTTCTCATGCTTAAAGACGAATCTTCTTGTAATAAATCAAAAACTTGTTCATCATGGTTTGTGGGTCTACGGACAACTCCTTGGCTGACTGCATGTGTTGCATTGAAAGTGCCATGTGCCCTCAGCTGACGATGTAAATTAACGAAAACTGCACGCGTAGGCAGTCTTCTATTGGGATATCCTCTACGATATTTTTGTTGTGCTGCTAAAGCATTTCCAACACACAAACCGTAAAGATAATGAATATCTGCATATTCTCCATATGAAAATAACATTAGCATTGTGAATCACTTGTGAATTACGATGGGAATAAGAATGCAAAAAAGAAGCCAATAACTTGTTACGGGCCAAACGAGCTTTTACGTCGACCCCCAACAGGATAGGTGGAAAAGACCTTCGGCTTATCTCAGAGGAGTAGGGGTGGTTCACGGAAACCGCTTACGGGAGGGAAATCTTCCTAGTTGTGTACAGGGTAGATCAAAATAAACAAGCGCCACATCCAAATCACAGCAGATTACCAGTTCTCGTGGAAGGCCGAGAAGCCAGCAGCTTAGGGGAATCGGACTCATCTTTATTGTGCCTCCTCCTATATGTAAAGCTTCCAAAGTTCATGCACACAAAGATAAAAATACACAAAAATAAAAGATGTGGTAAATTTCAAGACAAATATAATTCAACTTTTTTTAGATTACTGACATGATACAAAAAAATTATAACGATTACTTTGAAAATGGTAATATTTATGGTTAATTAATACACGATTTTGTTGGAACGTTCGAACTGAAAACGGTTTGCCGTCGGTGGCTTGCGATATTTAATTTCTTAGAACACATCTACGCAGCCAGTGGCGTCGGAGTTTACAATTTAATACAATTTATGATTACCTTTTACGTAACCAAACGAAGAAAGAACAACTGGCGACTGAAAGTCGCTTTACGTCGTATCTAAAAAAAAAAGGTTCAGCACTTGAAACTTGAAGATTAACTCGAAAAAAGTTTCACCACACAATTATAATTTCTCCTAGCTTAGTGTTATTCGGTAGGGAGCATAGGGAGACACTACTGGGGTGTTCCTAAGATCTTCGGGAAGCGGGAAAAATTCGCTGGTACGCCCCTGAAGATTGGATGGAATGGAGATAACGCTACGGCCAGGGCTTTTTCGACGTCTAGAGAGAAGAGACGAAAACATCAGATGTCAAGATCTCCGCCGCTGTACGGGAGGATTACTTAAAACGGCTCAGAGAACAGAACTTCCACGGGTTTGACAACTTTTATCCGACACAAGTCGCGAAAATAATTTCACTGAATTGTGTTTGCAAAAAGCTGACACTCTGCTAATATTTTTAATCCGACACAAGTCGAAGATTCTTTTGCCTAACGCAAAAAGCGAAACGATAACTCAGTTAGCAGAAGAGCTGCGACACAACCCTGTATCCAAAAGAAAACACGTCAGTTCACTCCCAAAGCCTAGCGTCCACTCGTTTTTCTCAATTTTGAACGGTCCCCGAGATGGTATCGGGTGAGCGGGCCGAAAAAGATGTTAAATGCGACTAAAGAAGAAACTCCACGCGAATATCCATCGACCAAAATTATTACACCACATTGCGAAATATGGTGCAGGGGTTCTAGAACAAATTCTTACAAGTGCGATTTCCGCGAAACATAACATTTCTAAGGTCATGTTGCTGACAAAAGGGGTCTAAGAATTCCTTTTGCCCGGCGCCAACAGACTAAACAAGCATGTCAAACGTTCGATTAAGTTTCGAAAGTGTCCTTCCATAAATTTAATTTTTGAAAATAATGAAAATTGTAATCTACATAAGAACGGCAAGAACGATTACGTTTAGGACATATGTTTATATGGACTTTTCGACTCTAAATAAACTCTGAAATTCATCCTTGAAATATTGCCAGCACGTTTTGCGACACACTGAATAGTTAAGCAAAATCTACAACTGAGTATGAAAAGTGAATGAAATCTGACACAGAAGTGAAAAATTTATAAATTAAGATATATCTTGAAAACGAGATCGTGAGCCTAATGTTTTTTCCAGTTTCGGGACTAGTATTTTGTTATCAAAAAAAGAACTGTACAATATTTTTCGAAAATTTATTACTTACAGACTTATTGAACAAACTTTCCAACAGTAATAACAATTTAAATACATACATCTATTTTACAAATTTTTTCACAGAATTTCCCACTTCTTGGTCAGTTTTTCATTCACTTATCACACACAACTATACATTTTGTTTAACTATAACTTAAGCTTGGACTGTTCTTCTTCTTTCAGCCCTCAATCATCCACTGGTCTTGGACATCTGGCCGCGGTCAACCGGCCGCGGCGAACTGGACGCGAGACAAGTGGCCGCCGAGACAAGTGGCCGCCGGGAGAAGTGGCCGCCGGAACAGCTGGATGTGTCAATACAGAACGGTTTAAGCACATGATAAATCAACTAAGTCAAATATCAGTCAACTCAAAATGTAACTAGAAAGCGGCTGTATTACCAAATACCAGCCTTGTCGATTTTTTTTGGTCAATTTTCTTTTGTGTTTATAATTTTTTTAGTTTTTTTGTGTTTTTATAAATTTTTTATTTTTTTGTGTTTTTTTTTTTTGTAGCATACTAGAACAATAATAAGAATATAGAGAACACCCTAACAAGGTACCTACCTACAAAGATCTACAAATTGGATAAATTTACAATATTTACGTAATATGCAATGTTAGTTGCATATTTTACCATATTTAGTTACGAATGTATGTATATCATATCTAAATGAAATTTTTATTGATTAATTTGGTAATTGTGAGCAATACTTCGTATGTCCTCGATGACATTCCGGTTTTCGTAATCTCTTAAGATTCTCAGGATACGATCGTCGGCATCCCTGTATCTTTGAAGTATTTGGGGTGGAGCATGTCCTGCAACAAGCTGTTGGTAATAAATATCTCGATTAGCTTGGACTTTCCGTAAACCATCAATCAATCTCCATATTGTAGGATGATCTACACCAAGCTCCATTTGTAAACGCCGATGGGCTGCTTCAGCATGATTGTTGGTACGATCTTGTAAATCTAGCACTCTGTTATACATATTCCACATCTCATGTGGAAACATGGGTTGACACCGTCCATTTCCCCTGTGGTTTAAACGACCAATGTAATTGTCTTCGAACTATTCTAATACAGATAGCAAATCGCCAGGCAAAATATCAGACAACTCATTTAATGCGTTTTGCATATCTTGCATTGGGACAAATGCCAAACCATTGATCAGTCTATAATGGGCTGATGAAAGAAATATCTTTTTATGTTGCGGGTTTTTAAGGTATTTTTATTTTACAGACAATCTCTGCAATTCTCTTGAACTGCTTCCGATTTTAACGGAACTCTTACCTTGCGCGGGGGCCTTGACAATGTTTGTTTTCAATAAATAAAACTAGCCACAGACAAGTATTTCAAGTCGAGTTGTACCGGCGACGGCCAGTTGTCCCGGCGGCTAGTTGTCCTGGCGGCCACCTGTCTCGCGGCCGGTAACCCACGGCCAGTCGGCAGCGGCCAGTTGGCGGCGGCCACTTCTCCCATTCCGCTGCTAGACTATTCTATCCTGAGCAGTTTGATGCCAGTTGCTGCCTGCGACTTTTTTGCCTTCTAACCACCTCTTCTGCGGCAGTCCCACGTTTCCCTTTGTTGCTCTGGATTGCCATAGTGCAATGCAGTACACCCATTCATTTGGTGGTTTGCCCGCAACGTGTCCTATCCAGTTCTATTTTGATCTCGCGATTCTTTGCTATCCATGACCTTGTACGTCGTTTAATTTCCGGAGAGTTCCGGATCCTATCTCTCAGGCTTATGCCGAGAATTACTCTTTCCATGGCGCGCTAAGCTAATCGGTACCTCTTACCCAACTTTGTTTTCCAAACGCCGCCCATCCAAACTTTACTCTTCTTGCAACTCAAGGTTCCTAAATAGATGTAACATTACCTTATTTACTTTACTTTACCAACCTTGCTTGCAACTTGGTTTGGTTTTCCCAGTTCAGTTAGATGGCCAAGGTAGATATACTCCTCGACGCTCCCTATGTTTTGTTGGTTTACCAAATTCTCTTTGGGCGGTTGACACTGTTGGACTATTAGCTTTCCAAAACAACCAAGTTTATCAAAACTAGACAAGAAACAAAACAGTTATTTACATTTTCGTGAATTTATGTAAAAAAACTTTCAAACACAATATCTCCGTAACGACGCCAAATTTAGAAAAAATTACTAGGTTATTTAGGGGTTAAATAAAGTCAGCTATACGTGGTTAAAAAATTTCGGGCATGTTTAGAATAATCCTGTATATTAATGAATATTACAACTCATATACTGTGAGTTTTTATATAGCTAAGAAATTCTACAACAGAGACAATACTTCAGTATAAACAATTAAAGTAGTAAGTTAACTTTACTTTCAACACCGTAAAATAATTCTGCAGGATATAAATAGTCTGACGTAAGTAAAGAAATATAATTGGTTTTCCACTGTGTAATAGGATATCAGGAATGAACATTTAGTAATTTTATTCGGAAACTTCATTACCAATAGCTCTCATTTTCCTTTATTAAATCAGAAGACTAACTGGAAGTGAAGTAAATTTATTAATATATGAAATTTAAAGTGTTTTACATAACCATATCTAAAGAGGGCAAAAGTAAAAGACATTTTACATAGTTATAGATATGAATGAAAATGTCAGATATAGTTTCCAGTTTGATGATAGATTTCTGTGTATTCTAAGGCAAAAACAGTATTCTTTAAATAATATTACAGGTTATAAACTGCAGAACCTTACAAACCGAAGAGATTTTACAATAGAAACACCACTGCACTACAGTATCCTAAAGTTAAAGCCACTAATATAAGTAAGTAAAATATAATATCAGAAGCGTGAATTCTTATTTTTGTAAATTTCATATCAACTAATATTTTTATAAATTTTGCAACTGTAAATACGACTAAAACTCAAGATATCAGCAGAAGTTTACGACGTTGCTAAACATGAAAAAGAATAATTATTTTACCTAAATTTTAAAGTGAGTGCCTGATGTACTAGAAAAACTATTTGAATACTACTAAAACACGTACATACCATAAACATTTACGTGATTGGTTAGCAGTTAAACATATTTACAAACCACACAACTTACATCTCTTTCAAAACTGCGGCCTACAATATATAATAAGCCAGATATTTGAATTTGAAATAATGTTAGTACAGCCGCTAGATATGTGATAGATTAGAATAAAAACTATCATAGAATTAAAGCGACTTGAAACATAAATAATTGTACTTTAAAAACAGATGAATTTATTGTCTCTATCGTTTACACCCAAAAATTGAGAAGCTTCTTGTTTTGTTTACCCAAATTAATGGCTGCCTAAAAATGTATAACTGTTATTAAAACATAGCTCGCTATTGCTAATAATAGCAGAGAAAACCTTGAATTTAATAACAACCTCTATAAAATATATACAAACATATATTTCAAACTGATATTTTTCATGCGGGGTTCATGATGAATTCTCTAAAAAGTAAACACTTACTAATATTTTGATACAGTTATAAAATCAACTCATTCTACAAACCGTTTGACGCACATTATTTAATTTTTAAATACATTGCGAGTGAATTGTTTCGTTAGAAATTGTTCATTGGTGAAATATTTTCCACTAAATTATGAGCTATTATATATTTAATTTTCAATACAATAGATCCTAGCGTTCTTTTACGTATAATACGTTGTATAAATAATAATGTTACAGTACAGAATGTGCCAGGAATAATCAATTAATTTGCAACTACCCAACCAATTACGGCTATCTAGACAATGTTTTAGAAAAATTACATATTTAGTAACAGCAACTACTCTAGGAGATTCCCTGCTCGACAAAAAATGTGATTTCCGTTTCCACTGTGCTTTAAAATCCATAAACATCGGTGTCGTTACATATGAATACAGAACATTCTACATACGTAGATGCGCTACATACTCCCATGAAATATTACAATCGAAAATTTCCACGAGCCCAATAAATTTATATACTTCGAATATGGGAAAGTAGCGTATGTCAAAGTAAAAACAATAAAAGTACAAAATGTTCTGCTAGGTTTTCGTGACACCAAAAGTGTTAAAATTTAAACAGGAATGATTATATTAAAACCTCATCTGAAGATAATTATTCCGAAAATTAAATTAATTGGCAATTACAGTTACGATTTCGGAAAGTTCTGTTTATTGTAGGGCGGAACAGCGCATAATAATCAAATTTCTTACGAATGAAGGGAGAACTCGTATAGAAAATAAGCCTCATATAAAACGAGCTGTAACTTCGGTTAATTGAGAACATAAGTGTCGAAGACATCAACAATAACAAGCTAAAGTATGGTAAGGTGAGTGTCAGGTGGATTGAGCGCTTGCTGAACGAAGTATATGAGTTAAATCGTTTGCAAAACACTTCTTCTTTACTGCAACCATGTGAGAGAGAAGAAGATGACTCCTTGGACTCAATTGTCACAACTTACGAAACCCAGGTACATTAATTTACTCGCGAGTCAAAACGTACAAGCATGCAGTGGTCTTACACGACATCTCCAAATCCAAAGAAACCATAAACTGGGTTGTCAGCTGGTAAAATGATGACAACACTGTTTAAGATTCTCAAAGGACGCTCTTTGTTGATTTCTTTTCAGAGCGTCGTTCAATGAGTGCATGCTGTTATTGGACACTTTTGCGATATAAAGTTAAACAGGCATTCAGAAAAACATCGAAGAAAAGGCAAAGTTCTGTTTGCTTTCGCTAAGACAATGCTCGCCCTTAAACCGCCGCAAGAACAATTGAACCCATAAAAAAACTTTAGCAGGACCTACTTCCACGTGCAACATACAGTCCTAATCTTGCTCCCTCCGATTTATATTTTGGCCCACTGAAAGAATTTTTATCAAATTTTTATCGAAAACGATTTCAGTTAAGTGATGATATTATCAAAGTTTTTCAATGGTATCTTCAAGCTTCCCGACAGGTAGCGCAAGTGCCCCGCTAGGCATAGAGTTCCTATATAATAACTGAGATCTCAATTATTATATAGGAACTCTAGCTAGGCAAGGGGACTACATCGAAACGTAATATAGTTTTCATCGTCGTGACATTATACAGGGTGTCCAAAATTTGATGGTATACCATTGCTATCTCGGAAACGCTTATAGATGGAATAGGGCATCAGATGTTCAAAAGTTGCGTAATTACATGTCTTTTAATATGACATCTGGAGATTGCAAAGAAAATCAGCGGTTCTCAAAATATTTGAAAAAAACTGAAAATTGGTCAAAATTTAAAATCGCTATAACTTTTTTATTTAAAGGAATTTTAAAAAACTGAAAGGTTTACATGATAACCTACACAATTACCTACATTTTCATCCAATCTGTGCATTTTTACGCCTACTAGATTTTGAGATACGGCTACTATCTTTTGTTTTTCACATGGCCGCCATATTGGATTTTTGCATGGAAGAATAGGAAAAAAATTAACGAATTCAACCATGTATCATACATGGTACTTTAGCTAAAAATAAACCCATAAAATCAACTTTTTATTATTAACACATTAACTATAAAGTTGCCATGAAATGAAACAATAAAATAATAAACAACGAAAAGTATAAAAAATATCAAAATCAACAAAAACGTAAACAATTAAAAAATCAACAAATTAACTACAACAAATGTTCAAAATGACCACCATTGTTTAATATACATCTGTGTGCTCTCATGGTCAAATTTTTTTGAATATTTTTCAAAACGGTCGGTGTAATTTTATTACACGCCTCCCTAATTTTTAGTTTTAAATCATTTACATCACGGGGCGTTGTCTTATAAACATTATGTTTAATAA
This sequence comes from Limonius californicus, assembly GCA_014611495.1. Taxonomy (NCBI): domain Eukaryota; kingdom Metazoa; phylum Arthropoda; class Insecta; order Coleoptera; family Elateridae; genus Limonius; species Limonius californicus. The sequence goes on along the minus strand of JABXWE010021183.1, from coordinate 15,837 downwards.
TTCACCATATGGAAAAATCCATAGGGGTTATGTCTGGAGACCTGGCCGGCCAATTTATGGGTCCATTATTACCAATCCAACAATTGGGTTTAAAAGTATTTAAAAATTCCGTAACACGCCTATCCCGATGTGCTGGTGCACCATCCTGTTGAAAGTATGTGAAATTGTTTAAGACACTTAGGGGAAGGTCATCCAAGAGATCTTGTAACGTATTTCTCAGCATATCCAAATACCTTTCCCCTGTTAAATGCTCCTCAAAAAAGATAGGGCCCACTACACTTGAGTCCAATACCCCGAGCCAAACATTTACACCAAACCTCTCCTGAAATGCAGTTTCGCGGTGTAAATGTTCATTTTCTTGGGTCCAACGATAGTGGATGTTTCTGTTAAACCAGCCGTTATTGCAGAATCTGCCTTCATCGCTCCACAGAATTTTTTTGAGAATGTTTGCATCCTGTCTTTTTTTTCTCAATAACCACCGGCAAAAAATGTTTCTCTTGTTGTAGTCCAAGGGCCTCAAATGTTATACTTTTCTGTAGCAATAATGTCTGTACTTATGCCTTTTCAATATTTTTCTTGCCGACATTTTTTTGACACCTGTTTCTTTTTCGATTTCCCTCAGAGAAACCTCATTTTGATTAAAATTTTTAAAATGCACGTAGCCTAAAATAAATATTATAAGGTAAATTTAAACAAATTTTATTTATAAAATGCTATTACCCAAGACATTAGTTTCCTCTTCACCTCCTTCTGCTGTAACAGTTAATTTTCTTTTTTTCCGTTTTTCAAACTTTCCCAATTCTCGCAAATTTTTTTCTAACCGTGCAAATATTCTGGTATCAGGAACCTGTCTTTCAGGATACAAGTCCGCGTATCTTTCAGCAGCATTTCTTGCATTGCGAAATGCTCTTGCATACACAAAAAGCATATCGACTTTTTCTTCATTAGAATACTTCATTTTCATACACTTTATGGAAATTATTCAACACCTTGGTTGACAAGCGTAAGAGTAATTTGGATTAGATTGGATAGTCAATTGTTTCATTTCATGGCAACTTGACAGTTAGTGTGTTAATAATAAAAAGTAGATTTTATGGGTTTATTTTTAGCTAAAGTACCATGTATAATACATGGTTGAATTCCTTGATTTTTTTCCAATGCTTCGATGCAAAAATCCAATATGGCGGTCATAGGAAAAACAAAAGATAGTAGCCATATCTCAAAATGTAGTAGGCGTAAAAATACACAGATTGGATGAAAATGTAGGTAATTGTCTATGTTTTCATGTAAACCTTTCAGTTTTTTAAAATTACTTTAAATAAAAAAGTTATAGCGATTTTAAATTTTGACCAATTTTCAGTTTTTTTTAAATATTTTGAGAACCGCTGATTTTTTTTGCAATCTTCAAATGTCATATTAATAGCCATGTAATTACGCAACTTTTGAACATTTGATGCCCTATTCCATCTATAACCGTTTCCGAGATAGCAATGGTATACCATCACATTTTGGACACCCTGTATATAGGGTTTCTGGTTCGGATATATCCGAACCCGAAAACCGCGGTTTACTGGGCAAAAGCCGAAACCGAAAAACCGACATAAAAACGCGGTTTTCGGTTTTTTCCGACAGGAACAATTTCTGAATATTTTGAAAACAAGATGCTTCGAAAACGGGGAAAACCACCATCTGCACCTGTAAGGGATTAGGGATTGTTCGTCATTGTCTGATCTCTTTCTCGTATACCTGCCTAATTGCAAGGGACGTATTTAATTTGTATTTAATCCTAGTTTATTTTGTCATAAACTTATTCTGCTTATGGGTAGAATATATTTCTAGACAATTTTTCGCAGAATCTATGAATGTACCATACTTTTACCACCCCTTTTGTCGGCGAAGAAATATTTAGTACCATTCAAGACGTGTTCAACAAAAGTACTTATATACAAACAATTCGCTCTTCTAATTCCATGAAACAGGAGTTCGCTATATATAAAAGAACTTCCGAGAAAACCAAAAATTTAAATCTTTTGTTTCAAGCACTTTCCACAATTAAAGCTACATCCACCTACACCGAAAAAACATTTTCCTTAAGCGCCAACTTTTGTACAAAATTACGATCCCGGTTAAACGACAAACATTTAAATAGTTTAGTGTTTTTAAAATCTTATTATTTATATTTAAAATAAATTGTTGAGTTTTTAATGGTTTCAGCGTTTCTTTCGAGGTTTTATTATACATAAGTATTTGTATTAATTATCTTGCATATTTTGTTTATTAGTAAACATTAAGATAAATTTAAAAAAATGTTTTATACAAAAGTAGGCAAAAAAGTATGTAAGTATATAAGTATTACGGCGGTTTTGAAAAAGTGCGAATTTTAAGAAACTTTCATTCTCATTAAGTGCCAACTTAAGTACAAATTTTATTAATTAATTCAAAACAGCTTTTCACTTAATTTTGATTATAAGTATATGTATATAAGACAAAGTTCTTAAAAACCGAAACCGAAACAGCGGTTTTCAATTTTCAAAAACCGAAAACCGCGGTTTTGAAAAAGTTCGTATTTTCAGAAACTCTAATTATATAACACTTTTTCATAAATAAATTCCTATTTAAGTTTAAGAAATCCTCATATTAGTATGTTTGTAGTAACCAAATGTAAAATCAAAACGTTCTATTTTGTGTTGGTAAAGTGAAAAAAAATCTTAGAAAATACAACTTGAAATTTTGATATTTATTAAATTATTAAAGAACACGAATGAAGTCGACTCGAAATTTTATGTTTATTAGTTTTCAGCTTTAACTGACCGCACTTATCCACTTGAAGGCATAAATTTAGACAAATATAGGATGCACATTAGATGCAGACATTAAGAAAATCCACTTCTTACAATTTATAGGAATCTCCATTATCACCACACTCATTATGTCACTACATTTTCCTTATTTCCTGATATAAAAATAAAACTTTAGGTCTTCGTTGTGTGTATGGAATACATCATTTAGTACTAAACATAAATTCTTTGACTTCCATACTCATCAGAGATCATTCCAAGTGACTTACATAAATCAGATGATTCTGTGTATTTTTACTTTTTCAGGGAATTCTGGGTTTAAAACTGCACTCCGCTGCTGTTTTAATTACATGAATTCAACGACAGCTTAAAAACGTTTTAGAATGTCTCATAGAAGAGCTGAATTCCTGATCAAAAGAAAGGTTTCGTGTACATATTACCTTTTCGTATTTTTAGAAAACCACATTTTCAAAATGGTAACAGAAAAACTTGTATGATACAAGGTGAGTAAGTAAGTCTCTCTGACTTTTATTACACACCATAGAGAATAATAAATTCTTATTTTCTGTCCTAGACTTTCTGCATGAAAAAACTGAAACACCTCTTAACATACTTAGTGCACCTAAATACGTATTTCGTATGGTAACTGAATTACCATCTTCGGTAGGAATTGATGAACCATTAGACTTGTATTGTTTTTTTTTATTATAAATTTAAGTCAGATCAGCGGAGGTCGCTATACATGACTGTTTGGTTGTACATTAAATAGTTATAATTACATAGGAACTACTGGCTAAACACCTCTCTAATATTACAATTGATTAACTAGACTTGTATTGTTGACTTGGTAAGGTAATTATTTTAAGGTATTCCTCACCCAAGTCATTGTAGGTAGTCCAAATCCATCAGTTCCTACTGAAGATTGCAGCTTAGTTGCCGAAATACGTATTTAGGAGTTCCAAATATCATGGTGGCAAGGGGTTTAAAGTTTTCATTCAATCCTACCCTAAATCATGCCGCGTACAAACATGCATACAGACTTACAATATGTAAATACTGCTTTTTGGGTATTTAGAAAAAAAGTATCAGAAGCAACTAATTTTCATATTTTAAGCAGGGGTGAAAGTAAGCCAGAACTCTCCGGAACGGCGGCGTTCGGAAAAAAATTGGAAACGAAACTCATCACAAGACAACAAAGGATAATAATAGTTATAGTAATAGTAATATATAATAATAGTAATAGTAATAGTCTACAAAAAAAAATTAAACCAAAATAAACACTGAAATCTGTACTCTTATACAGGGTATCCCGCAATAGGATGTACATAGTTTCATTACGTGTTCCTGGTCTCTTTTTAAGTCGAAAACTTCCAATAAACCTATGGACTAAAATTAATCGCTACATAGTTATTGGCACTTTTTCTATCTCAAGTTTCAAAATTACCTCGTCGATTAGCTACGCACATTCGTGCCCTTTGTGAAATCGTGCGACAGACCTCATAATAATGTTGGGATCGTTTTTGGTGATATTGGAAGCATCAACTATTCGATCCAGCAACTCATTTCTAGTGTTTGACTTTCTGCATATACCAAGGACTTCATACGGCCCCAGAGATAGTAATATAACGGCATTAGATCCGTTGACCTAGGTGGCCAAATAACGGGACCCTAGCGTCCTATCCAACGGTTATCAAAATTTTCGTTTAGAAATGCAGTTACGGCCCTGCCAAAATGTGGAGGTGCTCCATCTTGCTGTATCCACATACCTGCTCTGATATTTAGAGGTACATCTTCTAATAACACTGGTACTTCGTCTTGCAGAAAACGGAGGTAATGTGCTGCATTAAAACGACCTTCAAATACGTATTGCCCAATCATTTTGTTCCTGCTGATACCACACCAGACATTAATAGAAAAACGGTGCTGGAAATGTGACTTGTGTTTGTTATTCCATCTCGGTTGAACGAAGTTTCATCTGTAAAAAGAACTTTTGTATGCAACCGCTGATTTTCCAATAACTAATGACAGAACTGTTCACGCGCAATGTAATCATTTACTAAAAGAGCCTGTACTATTTGTACATAATACGGATATAAGCCAAAATCGTGAATGGTTTTCCATATTTACATTCGGTTAGTACCGATTTGGTTAGCTAGTCGTCTAACGCTAGTACATAGTGGGACTTCTTTGAATTCTATTGAGAATATTTTCCTCTAAATCAACGTTTCTCCCCAGTGTTCGTTCAGGTTTTGATTGTGATACTTTACCAGTTTCTCTAATAGTACGATGCACGTTGCTGAAAACTCGCCTATCTGGTAATCTGCGGCCAGGAAATCGGCGACGATATTCTTGAACTGCTGCACGTGCATTTCCGCCGCAAAGCCCGTAAAGGTAATGCATATTGGCATATTCTTCATTAGAAAAAGTTGCCATACTTATTTTACGACAGATAATAAACACAACACTTAGTTGCATTTATTTTCAAGGCTCTTGTTTATGATCTTTGGGCGTAACGGTAACATTCAAATGTGAATTACTTTGTAATGATTAATTTTAGGCCACATGTTTATTGGAAGTTTTCGAAGTATAAAGAGGCCAGGAACACGTACTGAAGCTATGTACATCCTATTGCGAGACACTCTGTGTACCCATCCGGCGATGGATAGCGGGCGGCGGTAAGTAGAAGCACGGTCAACAATCGCCTGTTGCACACGCCACCAACGTGTACGTTACAAACTTCTTGTGGTTACTTTATTTTTTAAAGCTCTCAACCAATTACGTTCTGGCAAGACATTATTTATACTTCCACCTATGATTTTAAATCACATTTTGTAAATAATTCAGTCTAATTTTTACCCTTTACTTATATTTTTAGCCCAGAAGTTTATTTTATAATCGAAAAACATTGAATATGCCATTCTCACTTTTTTACATTCCATTATTTATTTTATTAATGGGTAATATTTCTAAATCCCAAGGTAGAAAACTAATTCTTTTTATTAAAATAAAGAGACGTAGTTTATTTGCTGAAGCTTTCGTAAGTGACAGGTCTTTGAGCTTCTCAATAGATCTAAAAATGTGCCAGGTCTAATCGAGAACAAGACAAGAAACGTATGTAACTCTCCCCTCAGAGGAAGGTGTTTAAGAGAAGTTTACAAGAACGTTTTTCTTCATTACACAAAGAATGCGTTTTTATTTTCTCTGAAGTTCCTATTATTAAACAAAAATATGTAACAATGTCAAAGCGCGTCGTCTCTCTTCTAATATAGTGAAATTTGGCAGAGTAATTGTCATCTTGTCTTGATTTTTTCCAGATGAACAAATCCTCTTCTGCTCAAGTTCTTTGGACCAGGCACATGAAAAAAACTTCAGTTATCAATACACAATACAACCTACCTGTTCCTTCTCCCATCTTGCAATATTACAAATCAAGATTTTAAAGCTTTTTTAACAAATTGCAGAAATTGTTTGAATCACCACAGAATTAATTTTAAGTCTATTGTTTTGCCACTGAACCAAATTCAATCAATTTCGAAATTAAACGCATGAAGAAACAAACAATGAAACCCGTGTTTAATAAAATTAATTCCAACGCGAGCTATAATTCCAATTACATCTCCCAACACAAAATCGAAAAAGCTTTCAAACGGCTGTTAGTTTTGCATGGCATTATGCTTATTACGTTTTCGATTTGGAACTGAAAACATTGCCCCCATTTTACAGAATTGCCAAACAAACAAAATTTCCAATTTAGTTTAATTTCACGAAACTAAACAGGGCCTGCTGAAAAAAGGTTTCCAGTATATGACATTTAATTTAAGTTTGAAAATTTAATTTACAATTCTAATTACGCGGTTGGATTTTTGGTCGAAAGGAAACACGGAAGCCGCAAGTTTAAGCAAACTTATGCGAAACCACTTTCCCCCGGAGAGCCTTAAAGAAAAAATTGCGAGAGTGTAATCGCAAACTGAGCAGTAATCTATTTTGATTAAATTTCAAAAATCCAACGAACTAAATTTATGAGACTGCTTATTCGTACTGTGATTTGAGAACCTTGTGTTGTCCGAAATTATTTTTCAAAGAGGTTTTGACAGAAATAGTGATCGATTGCTATTTAAGGCCTAATTTGTTGTGACAACCCTTGCCTACAAAAATTTCTAACCACTCAACGAGTTGTTAAAAGTAATACTGATCGATCAAAATATGTCACGACATGTTTAGAGTTTAATAGATTTTCTTCTAGAAATTAAATTATTTTCTTATAACTCCCCAATTTTTTGTTAAAGTAGAAGAGGTTGCGAATGGATAACAACTATAATTTCAAAGATTCAAATCAACGTAAACGTGTAAATAGAAGGTGCTAAATAATAGAGACAAGAAACCCGAATTATCCAGGACCTACCTGGCTCCCTAAATTGGGTCGTTACAAAGATTACATCTAAATCTAACCACAACCAGAATGCCATTTAGAAAGACAACCGTGCAAAAACGGTAACACATATCCAAACCTAAATGCGCCCTTAATCCCGTCTCTTAAAGTCAAATCTGAACAAAAAGCCTCCACTAAGGTCGAAAATCCCTCAGAATATATATTTCATTCAATAAATACAAAGAGGGTTAACTTATTGTAACAGTAGCTACCCCCTCTCGTAGAGGACAACCCCCTTTGCAAGCTTATATACCCTTGTATACTTTAAATTTGTTTAGTTTGGCCATTGTCCTTTCAAGTGTCCTTATGGGATTAAGTTAAGCCGATTGTGCGGTTCAGATTACGATCGTAATCCTATATAACGTGAGTGCCTTTGCAATAATAATGTATTTTAATAAATATCCCTCGATTTATGAACCACAAAAGGAAGTTAAGAAGATATTCAGACCTTGGGATAGTGTTGATAATAAAAGTTCTACGTGTGAAAGGGAATGTGTTAACACAATCAAAATAAAAAGGATTGATGATTGTGGACAAGACGCTACAATTTCGACAACAACGGAAAATGAAGACAATCAAGCCAATGAGAAGAGTTCAGAATTAAATTTAGAAGAAACCAAAGTGAACTCGGAGGCAGCTTTCTTAAAAATCGGAAAAGTTCAAATAAATCCTGAAAAATCGTCGCACGAGCTGAAAACTTCACAGGAACCTAAAACGGTTTCACCGCTTGATTATCCTGGAAGCCTTGAAGGGTATCCTTTGTACCCCGAGTACCTCCACGTTAATTTAGCTCATTCGTTAGGTCTAACGCCTACAGATCCTCTATTTTTGGAGTGTCTCAATCAAGGATGCACCCTTGAAGAGTACACAAGAGTAATGAGCCAGGAACAGCAAGCAAAAATCTTGGGCGGCCGGAAACAGCGTCCCAAGAAATACCGCTGTCCCCATTGCGACGTAGGTTTTTCCAACAACGGCCAGCTGAAGGGTCACATCAGAATTCACACAGGTAGGAGAATAAATTTTAAAATTGCAGAACGGTGGATAATTATGAAATGCCTTTCCAGGCGAGCGCCCTTTCCGTTGCGACGAAAACAACTGCGGGAAAACATTCACAAGGAACGAGGAACTGACGCGGCACAAAAGAATTCACAGTGGACTGCGTCCCTTTCCCTGCACGCATTGTGGAAAGCGGTTTGGAAGAAAAGATCATCTGAAAAAGCATTCTCGCACGCATTTTCAGCCGCGAGGACTTTATGCTCTTCCTGTCATGTTGCCTTTTGAGACATGGACATCCTCCGCTGCTTATCCTTATGTTCCCATGTTTTCGTACTAAATCAACTAATAAGCTTATAAGAAAAGCCAGCCGATTGTTTTTTGCAGTCCTGTCCCACAATTTGAACTTTGCGGGAATAATGAAATGGCTTTTAGGTTATTGATTAACTCTTCAACGCATTTAATATCATAATTCTTATCATAATATTTTATATTTACCCCAGAAAATATTCCAAAATACTGTCTAAACTCTATAACAAATTATATACAAATTATAAAGAAAAATAGGAAAAACATAGTGTTTTTAAATTGGCGCGCTTATATGGAATACGGAACTACGTAACCAAATACAAATGGTTTGATCCAATCTGCAACCTGCTTATCAGAGCACACACATAACCTCACTTAAAATTTCAATTACGTAAGTGTATAATATGTTATAAGAATATACAAGATATTGGCAGATACAAATATTTAGCTATTATTTATAACTCGATAAAACTGTTTGTACATATCCAACGCAAATATATATATATATATATATATATAAAACACTATAGCGACACGTTAAAAATCACTACTGAAGTTGAAATTACCCCAGATAGGCAAAATTCTTAGTTAGGCTGTACAATGGGCCAAACGTGGCCTAAGTGCATAGAGATGTTTGGAAAACCGCGTCTTAGATCTCGCTCTTTCAACTACAATACAATACTAATCTCTAGTACATACATCAATAACATATTTCCGGTATAACCAGACACTTTAAGTCTTTTCACACATTAAACTATATCTTCTTTATTATAGAAATAAATAATAAACTCATTCCTACAAAAAGTTCAAATACTATGTAACATAAACCCCATTTTGTGAAAAGTATAAATTCCATACATCGTTAATAAAATAAACCCAATATACACAATGTCCCAACTAAACCAGTCCACCCTGAAATAACTTTGCAAATAATCAAATTTTGAAAAAATCGGGTAAAGTCAACAACAGTTTGAAGGGGGACGTCTTTTACCATATAAATCATTCGCCCTGCTTCATCCTTCTAGCCCTTACCATTATTAACCCTAAAATTTTAAGAGAGAAGGGGTGTCGAGTGATAGTTCATTTGAAAAGTTTTTCTGTTCTTTATACAATCTGTCAGTTTTGTCCAATTTGAAGTATCCGACGCGTGTAGGAAATGTAAAAAAAATGTTCAGGATATTAGGTAACATGGCAAAAACACAAAATCAATGTTGTTTTTTTAATACCTTCTCTACCGGGGCTACATTTGCGCCGGGGTCCGCGATATACTTATATGGTATTATTTTGTTCTACAATGTAACCTCACCACTTTTTTCAATATTTTATTTAACGTTTTCAATGCGCATCGGAAATTAAAATGCAATTTCTCAAAAACGAATGGACAAAATTGTATAAACTTTTCAGATTGTATAAAAAAACCCTTTTAAATGAACCATCACTCGATAGCGCTTCTTATTTATAATTTTGAGGTTGCAGGTGATGGGGCCTAGGGGGATGAAGTAGTGTACATGAGTTACTTGGTAAAAGATGCACCCCTTCAAACTATTGTTAACTTGTCTCGCTAATTTTTTCAAATTTAATAATCTACAAAGTTATTCAGGGTGGACAGTTTTAGTTGGGACACCCTGTATAATCAGAAACATTGCCCTAGTTTGTTTTTCAGGACATGCTACTCAAAATCTATTTCGGTAGTTAAAATTAAAAACCAAATACTTTAACATTCTGAGAAGTTATAACTGTAAGAATTGTTTCTGTGATATGAAAAACACTTATTTATATTTGTGTGTTGCTCACAGCAAAACCCCTCCATTTTTTATATTTAAAATACGTCAATTTTTTTCCGTTCTTTCGTACTATCCCCCCCTCTGGAACCGCTTTCGCATTACTTTATGGGGGTGCAGACATACTTAACTAAGTAAAATACGGTCGCCTTAGCCGGGGTTCGACAACGCGGCTCATTGGACCGCATTTCATTGTGATTTCGAGTGATAGCGCGTATTCGCACTGCTCCACCGAGGTCCCTAAAATACTTCAACTAGACTAAAATATTGCAAAACAATCAATACACAGTAAATTCATTGAAGAGTCAGTCCTTCCTTAACAACTGTAAAAGTCTTAAGCTTTCTTAAATAGATTTATTTATTTTCAAAATTAATAAATCAATTTATGTCAGCGAACGAAAAGGAAGTTACAATTTTTAAATTTTAGTACCATTTGTATCAAAAATTGATCAACAAAGTAGTCTCTCCAAAGGGTTCCACAAAAATTCAAAAATTCGGAACAGTTGTAGGTTACAAATATACAATCCCACTGTTGTTTAAAAGTAGTCTAAATATATTTACTAACTCAAAACTATTTAAATTAATTGTTGGACAAAAAAACTTTAAATCCTACGCTTTGTACAAAACTATTTGTTGGTGTAGCAAAAATTTCCAATATAGAAAAACTTTGAAGTTCTGGAATTTTCCTTTTGCGGTTTGTAACCGTAAAAATTTATGTATGCAAATTCAGCGAAGATATATTACTCTAGCACTGTAAAAAAGAATGTTTTCTCGGCAACATTGTCATCCCTTATCCCTCAGTATTTCCCAGCCCTTGATTTCTTGATACGGCCTTAAGGAAAATATCCACTTTAAAGCCGACATAAACGCCTTAAACAGGAAAAAATATTTGTTAGGTCAGCATTTAAAATTTTTACGGTACGCTGGTTTATTCGGCAATTTTTCGCGTGGAATTTTTAACCCCGACTGCCCAAATGATAAAAATTGTTTGAGATAAATTAAAGGACAAAGGACACAGAAAATAATTGGCTGAGTTTTAATTGAAGCGTAATTTAATAAAAGCAACCTGAACTTGTACATAATGTAATTAAGAGTGTGATATATTTTTTTAGTAGATATTTACTAAATTTTTAAGCAGATCAATTGTAAATACTTGTAAAAAGCTGAAAACACAAAGACTGATTTTAAAATAAACTCAATGAGAAAAGCACTTCCGCCTTTCATTTTATGGCTGTAAACGAATTAAATGAACAAGATGGCTGGCATTTTCCTAATTTATTCAGAAGGGTCCGACTGTCACAAACCGCCATTCCCCTTACGTACTTGAAAATATGACTCATCCGCTAGTAACCCTTGTGACAGGAATTCAGAAAAACACAGGCTTATAATGTCCAATCAAAGTAAGTACCCACTATGAAGTATTCCGGTGAATGTTCTACAAAAACATGGCAGATTGTCCAATTCACACAATCTGCTTTTTGTCGTTTTGCAGTCATTCCCATTCAAAGAAAGGGTTATTTGAAGTTCACATTTCGCTATCTGAAGTGACTTTGAAGTCATTTACGTTATTAAATAATTGTTTGAAGATTTAAATACAAAAATAGTGTTGTATTTTCGATTAGCACCATAATAAAATAGCAAATTTCGACGAATGAATAGTTCCAACTGATATAAATATTTTAAAACCTAACTTTATAATAATTTTGTATGAGCAAAAGAAAGATGGCATCGGTTTCTACTTACTAAATTTTCTATTAGACTGGTTCCATTATATCGAACCAATTAAAAATTAAAATAATCCAGAATAACTTTAAAGTTGGCATTACTGTTTGTTAACTTGCCGTTAATTGAACTTTGAACTTTGAACTGTCACTGCAAAATGTCAATTATAAGGTCTCTGATCAGAAGTTCGGTGTTTCGCATTGTTAATTTGCTTATATTTTGTAATTTGTTAGGAAATTCGTTTATAAATTAATTATAATACCCAAAGCAATTATGAGTTTCATAAAAATGTCCAGATTTCGAACTACTTTAACAGAAACGATTGTTAATTCCTGCGATTTAATTAAGGATTTGATATCATAAATCGAAAATTGATTTATTGTATCGTAATCTAAAGCAGGTATTTTGAGCATTTATTATAAATCACCCATTAAATATTCTAACTTTTGCATCGGTTTTAAGTTATAAAAGTGGGATTCCCAGTAATAAAAATACGTTCTCGAGCCGTTTCAGGAGGTTATATGAAGAAATAAAAAATATCCAGCCTCCATTCTATCAGCGAATTAACACCTATCTCCATGAAATACACTGTGAATTTCCACCTGTCCTCCCGTACTCTGATATTACTATCCCACCATGGAATATAGTTCTCCCATTAATAGACACCTCCTTAACTATCTATAATAAAAATGAGACCCACCCCTCCATAATCTGCAAGTCCTTCCATCAACTACAAGAAAAATATAAAGCTCACACCTTCATATTCACCGATGCATCGAAAGTCGAAGGAAGTGTAGGATCAGCAGTAATAACACCAGACACAAAATATAGCTATCGACTTCCCTCAATCTGCAGCACCTGCACGGGGGAGATGTATGCAATACAGCAAAGTCTAACATATGTGACTCACCATCCTAGCCAAAAATTTGCAATTTGTACTGACTCATTAAGCACAATACAAATGATTCAACAATACCATCCCACAAATCCAATAATCCAATCGATAAAGGAGCAGCTATCCATGATAATTACATCATCCCAGGAAATTGTAATCATCTATATACCATCACATATGGGAATAACTGGCAACGAAGAAGCAGATAAAGCAGCACGAGATGCTGCCTTAACAACCGATCCAATACCGATATCTCAAGTATACATTAGTTCTGATGTTAAAAATTATTTCAAACAAAGTATACGTCAAATCTGGCAAGAGGAGTGGAACCAGAGTGAAACAAAACTCAAAGAAATTACATCTTCAATAAAACACTCACTGATACTCCCTAAAGATAGGAAAACACAGGTAATAATAACCCGGATCAGAATAGGACACACTAAATACACTCACAGTTATCTATGTAAGAGAGAAGTGCAACCTATATGCAATACATGTCGAACTACCAATACCATCAAGCATATCATCATAGAATGCCCCAAATATACACAACAGCGTGCAAAATACAAGGTTTCTGAGAATATGAGAGAAGCACTCGGAGAAAATCCTGAAAATTTACAACAAACAATAAACTTTCTAAAATCCATAGAATTATACAACCAAATATAGAATCGAAAATAATAACTGTATAATAATTGCATAATAACTGTATAATAATTGTACAATAATTGTATCATATGCGCTAATGACCCATTAGTGGTCGATGCGAAAATTGAAAATAAAAAAAAAAGTGGGATTCATATTCTTTTTCTCCTGAGTTCATGTGAAGTGGAATTTATTTAAGGTACTTTCATAAATCAAATTGTGCAAGCTCATCAAACTAAACTTGGTATAATTTTCATGGAATTAACGGTATTAGGTTATGTTTAGCACTCTCTGTGATATTATAAGAGAGTGCTTTATGGGGCCAACTAAACAGTAACAAATTCCTCCAATTTAATTTTTATTTTTGATCATATGGTAAATGGTAGATGCATTTAACAGAAAACGTTTCTACAGGTAATTTAGTATAAAAATTAATGAATTTTAGTACGCAAAAGTCCTACTATAACCCCCATTCAGATGCAGAATGAAAAAGCTTTGTTATTATGTACAGGGTAGGCCAACTAAATTGTCCTCCCTTAGTAGTAATTGACGAATCTAGGTAAAAAACCCCTGGAAAAAAAACCCGGAAATAAAACCCCCGGAATAAAAACCCCATGAAAAAAACCCCCAGGAAAAAAAACCCCGGAAGAAAAACCCCAGAACAAAAATCAAATATAAAACAAACAAGTACTATTAATAACCGAGCGTTATTAAGTATTAATAGTATTTGTATGAAATAAGTACAACAATCAGTAAAATATGTATCACATTATTTTTACCCATTAACTCATAAGTTACCCTCGATCCTAATAACGCAGTCATTCCTAACCAGGTGGTGCATTTAAATGGGTAATTAATTATTTAAAATAAGTAAAAAATTGTATTACACTGTGAAATGTATTTATTGAAATACGTAGAATTTGGCACAAATATTTTAGAAGTTACATATATACACATAGAATACAATTAAAATTATTTTACAGGGTAACAGCTATAATTATCAATATTCCATACAATTAGGTAAGATTACACACATGTAGATTTAGTTATTGAAATCTTATGTTATGGCTAACAGCATTAAGAAAATCACCCAAATTCCTTACGCCATCCCGGTTCTCTTCACATAGTCGATTCGTTTCGTTTTAAATAAATATAGTTTGGCCTTTATATCTCATATGTATTATTACATCCGATAAGAGAAAACATAGAAGACATAATTTTAGGTGCTTCGACGAATTATTTGCATATAATTTAATTCAACCGGTAACTTATAAGTTAATTACACTGAAAAGTGTACGAACTCATTAGGAATGCCTGTATTAGGATTAAGGGAACCTATGAGTTAATGAATACTGAAAAGAATAGAATTTGCAGTTGCATACGTACTTATTTTAAATTTGAATTTTGTTGAGGGGGTTTTTCTTCCGGGGGTTTTTTTTTCCTGGGGGTTTTTATTCCGGGGGTTTTTATTCCGGGGGTTTTATTTCCGGGGATTTTTTTCCAGGGGTTTTTTTCCTAACCCTGTAATTGACACAACACAATACTCCTGCATCACAACAACCATTGAATTTCTTATACGAGGGCTGTTCTCTATCTGCTGAGCCTAGTAAATACACAATAGTAATACACAATTTATTTTATTCTTTGAGACTTTCGCGGTTTCTCGAACTGTCAGTATTAGAATTGGGTCTAGGACACAACGTCCACTGGTCACAACGTCCACCGGTAGTTCTGGCCTCCATATTGGTCACAACGCCCACTTTAAATTTTGGTCTTAACGTCCACCATGGTCACTACGTCCACCGCTGATATTGGTCGCAACGTCCACTCTGGTCACAAGGCCCACTTTAAATTTTGGTCATTACGTCCACCTTGGTCACAACGTCCACCGCGATATTTGGTCTTAACGTCCACTCCCGTCACAACGTCCACCGACGCATATTAAATGCATAGCCAACCGACGCTGGTCATAACGTCCACTCTGGTCACAACGCCCACTCTAAATTTTGGTCTTAACGTCCACCATGGCCACTACGTCCACCGCTGATATTGGTCGCAACGTCCACTCTGGTCACAATGCCCACTTTAAATTTTGGTCATTACGTCCACCTTGGTCACAACGTCCACCACGATATTTGGTCTTAACGTCCACTCCGGTCACAACGTCCACCGACGCATATTAAATGCATAGCACACCGATGCTGGCCGTAACGTCCACTCTGGTCACAATGTCCACCGCTGAGTTTGATTGATCATCACGGCTCC